>JADLZK010004293.1:0-258420 GCA_015847255.1 Hyparrhenia diplandra | reverse complement strand
AAGCTAACATACATATAAACAATGATTTCTTATGCAAATAACCTAGTTCCACATGTAGATGTCATTCTTTGTATACGGATGTGAAACTAGTGGAACTACATTTTGAAATGACACATTTGGTCACCATCCAGTCAACACCCCAAGTATGGCCATTGGACAATTTGACACCACCATCATGATCTCCATGTCCTATGAAGCTTCCACACACAAAATTTGAAGTCATTTGGCCACAAGACCTACATCGGCCGATGCATGACCATTTCATCCCCGAGACATCGACATGTGGGGACACCTTCTAGAAGAGTTGGAGAAGGCCAAGGCCCAATGGACCAAAGATCGGCCGACCATGATACTTTGGCCCAAACTCTTCCAATGCGACCTGCCACATCACTAATCCGTGGGGAACAAGAGAAGGCACACGATTGGTCCGTCAATACGTCCCATGGATCGTGTTGGTACAAAATGAGCGTCGCGGCAAGTTCGGACTCAAGACCGTAAACGGCGGTGGGGCCAATGTTCCCGGCACGGGGTGGCCACAGGTCATGGACCATGGTCGGCAGACCATGGCCCATTTGGCCAAGGACGTCCTCCCACGCCCATCACATTGTCCACATCTTTGAAATTACCTCACACGTTGATCTTAAGGCGGTTGCATGGCGGTTTGATCCAACGGAGGGCAATAGAGGTCACGCAGATCGATGACGTGGCGCTGGAGTAGCCCCCCTACTCCACCTTGGGGCTATAAATACCCCCACCCCTTCATTTTCAAGACATGACCACAAGGAGAACTCCACTCCAATGTAGTAGGCGAAGCCCTGCTCCTTTAGTGTAGTAGTAGAGTGAGAGAGGGAAGTCTTACGGAGGAAGCCCCTCGTCAATCGGAATCTCCTCCGAGGTATACCTCTGGGGGTGTACTTCTTCTAGTGAGTAATACATCCGAGTTCTTTTTTATACTTTGCATATCTGGTTTAGTATAGTAGCTATTCACTGTTCTTCATTGGTACATTGCTTTGCTTTAGTAGAGTGTTCTAGCCTAGCTAAGTACAGGGTTAGAATAGTAAGAGTTAGCGTGAGACGTGGTGTCTAGGCTATACCTTACCGATGTATGCCGCTTGCCGCGGATGGATTGTGATAGCCGCGATGGTAGTGACAGCCCTTACGGTCTGCTGTATAGATCACCACGTGTTTAGGCAAGTTCTTAAAAGGTAAGGCTCGAAGAAAATAGTAGTTTGGTAGTGGTGACTTTATTCACGGATTATCACCTACTGCCTCCAAGTGTCAGGGGCGATAAAGCCACGTTTAGCTACCTAGCCTATCCGGATATCATAGCTATAGAAAACCTCTCAACTCAACTACCAAATACACACCTTGTGTCATCATAGGACGAGTCTTGATTCTTTGTTAGTTCACTTCACGTTCCTCGTGGAAATCGATACACCGAATACTCCTGGTGAAAAGCTACACCGACAACGTGCGGCGCGGTTTTCTTTACCTGCCATACTTAGGTGTGTCGGTCCTTTAGTGGTAACACTAAAGAACCGTCAACAGATCCGTTGTTTGACTTTACAATATATGCTTTGCAAGTATGTATATCTTTGTCTCCCACCTATGAGCTCCAAATATAAGCCTTAGTAGATAGGTTGACAGAAGGCATAATATCATTGCCTTCGTAAGGATCCATAAATACCACATATGAGAGATATGAAAGGGTCATACAATGGGAACTCTGAGTTTTATTTTGAAAATTTATAAAGACTCCAGAATAGAGGTGAAATAAAGAGTTTGAGACATAGTGCTTGACTTGATTGTTCTATCTTTCAATCACCCAAGATTTAAGTGCGGGTAAAAGCCCCATATTTTTTCAGGTAATAAAAGTGAGTTGGAAGATCACAATGTTTCACTTTTCTTTGGAGGAGAATTCTAAATTGATGACATGTGTATTTGTGAGAGAATAATCCATTGTAGCAACTCGATCCACTCTGGTGAAAAGCTTTGCTAAGAGACTAGCAAAGGTTAAGCTTGGGAGAGCTTGTTGACACCTATTATGATACACTTTTATATCTCAACAAGATATGAAATAAGGACATAAATTGAATAAATACTTAGTTTAGAGGTTTATACTAATAAGTTCCATGAGTTTTGGTGATTTATATATTTTTCGAGGGACTTAATGTATAAATGCAGAGGAGAAGAATGGAGAAAGTTCGAATTTACATCCCATATGATGACAAGACTTAACCGTGAAGTAACTCGACCCAAAATGTGGACTAAAACACTCTAGAAGATACCGGGAGACACTAGAAGGAACTAGAGGCCGAGGGGAGACCAACCCCTGGCGGCCGCTAGGGTTCATTTTGGCCCGCCGCCGAGGTGGGACCCTCAGTCGACCTTAGGTTTCTAGGTCGGTTTATAACCGACTTTGAGGTTATATCTACACCGTTATTGAAGGTCGGTTTGATCCAATGGTCATCATTCATCACCAAGGCCTATATAAGAAGGACCTCTGCCCCCAGGGTAAAACCCTAATTCATATCAATTCAGTTGTAATTCATTTTCAGCCAAGTCAGGCAGAAGTAGAAGAGAGTATCTCCACCAGAGATTAGGGTTAGCTACTTGTCTAGTTCTAGTTAATCTAGTTCTAGTTCGTCTAAGTTGATTAGCAAGTCGATTCAAGTAGAGCTGGGTGTGCCTACCCGAGTTCTAGATCTTCAAGTTCTACGGTGCGGATATTATCTTGTATCTATGACTTTGCTCTATTATAATATTATGTGTTTGTTTGCTATGTTTTTACTTTATTCTAATAGTATGTTTGATATAGATGTGGTTTATGATAGATATATGTATCTATTCGTAGAGTGCCTAATTCAATTCTCGAGTGGATTAGGTGGTAGAAATATTTATGTAAGCGTGGTGCTTGTTGATATTTCTTACACGATCCAAATTAGGAAGGCGAAAAAGAAATATATATGGGATATCTATCTAATCATGTTAGCTTGGATATGGAATTGATCTCATGATCCAACAAAGCGAAGTTAGGCGGTGTTAGTAGTGGGATATAAACTTAGCATCATTATCCATAGTGGAGTTAATCTCACCGGGATATGTACTCAAGGTATACCATTCATTTCTATGCATTACCTATACACTAGGCCGTCACCCTAGCAATAACGCTCAAAGAAATGCGGGTATGGTATTCTTAATAGTCCTTGATAAAAGAATGAACATGATATCTGCAAGCGCATAGATAGAAATACCATCGTAGCACTTCACCGGGAGTAATCCGGTTATCGTATTTATATTTTGCCACGGGGAAGGAAAGTCTATGGAAAGTAGAGAGAAAAGGGTATCTAATGATTTAGAAAGTGATTTATTTATGAGATCCACTTACAGGTTGTATAATGCAGAGTAGCCATATGCATCTAATATTACTCAACAGGATAAGTCACAAAATAAAGATAATTAAATAAATGATAACTACCCAAGTCTAAGATCATCATATGCCACTAGTATTATACGAGTTATTAGCATGTTATAGAAAGAATAGAAAGAATATTCCTAAGATACTCCTAATCATATGTCAATGAATACTACAATTAGTGCAATACATCTAGCTATCATGGCAAGGTTGCATTACATTCTACACATGGTAAGCATTACCAATGACAACCAAGGACAAAACTTGATCATTGTTGACATTTCTTAGCGCAATCAAAGGAAACAAAGTTTAAAACCCATCCCCAATAACAGCGCTAGAAATGCTTGTAAGCGACATCCCCAAGTGAAACCACCATGTCGGTGATCCGAATGGGAACGTCAACGGGATAGATCTTGCCATCTTAGATATTTCATCCGCAAGCGCACGGATCTATCATTGTAGCATTTCACTCGGAAGTATTCGGGGTATCGTTATTTATATTTTCCCAAAGGAAGGCATGTGTTTAATAAGCTAGCATGGCATCTGAATAGAGGAACATGTGTTTGCTTAGACCAAATTGTTCATAACAGGGGTAAACAATAACGGTTTATGGATAGTGTGACACACACTTAAGAATCCACCAGCAAAGGATAAAGAAAATAGATAAAGAATAAATGAATAATCTAATGGAGTAATTCTAAAGCATCTAGTCATGGCCATACAAATGAATAGTTAGGATCATATGCAAACCCCGGTTAGGGATGGTTAGGTCTAGGATACTGGGAGACCCCCCACCAGAAGTCTGCTTCCCACCAAGGCATTTACTGAACTCCTACGGCACATACTGAACGTGGGGGGGATTTCAAGGGACGGTCAAGGCTTGTCACGACCCAGCCGCCTACCCCCTCAACCGTGGCATGCTCTCATATTCGCAGTGTCGTAATACACGGGCACCATGCCTGCATATCGAGCACTACTCTTGTCCCCCAGGATCCCCCACTCGTCGAATGGTCGGACTAGAACAAGAGCAAACCCGAAGGAACAACGAACCGATATCCCACCTCTAATCAAGTTAGGCATATGATGATCGATGAAGAACTGAGATGAACATGTCAAGATTATGATATGTAAACTATATGCTAGTTCATATACCAACATAAGAAAATGAACAAGACTATACTCTAGTTCATAAGTTAGGCCAAGAACATAGATATAAGACTTGCAAATAGAAGAATGCTCCATTGAGAAGATATATTACCAAGGCACTTTCTTCTAGGAGACAAGCCCTCCTTGTAGCTCTTCTACTCCAAGTGCTAACCAAGAACTAAGAAGAAGAAGAAAGAAGAAGTAGAAGAAGAGAGAGAGGTAGAGGTGGTAGAGAGAGGAAGATTGCTGGTTTCTTTGGACTCCAAGTGGTGTGTGTTGAGAGAGAAAGAGAGGGGACTACTTATACACTTGGAGGAGAGGCCTAAGTGCTAATTTACACCAAAACCGACACAGTAAACCTTCCTAATCGAGCAAACCGACCATCCCACGTCGGTAACCCCCATTTGGCGTGTTCATGAACCGCCTCCCGAGGATGGGCGAAACCGCCTCGAGGAGGGTGCGGCCGCACTTGGTGCGCGCTGCCCCCCCCCGGCTCGGCCTGGCCCGGGTCTCGGTGGGTTGGCTTCCTTCGTCTTGAAAAGTTGTGGGCGGGCTTGGCTCGGCCAATTTTGATGTTTTGGGTCGATTTGCTCCCAGGCTTGTATTTTGCAAGAATGCGCTTCCCCGGATGGCGTACTTTGGTCGGTTTTCCACTTGCTTTTTATTATAAATCTGCAAAATAAAATACTAGACACTACAAGTGGAATTTTATTAGTGATAAAAGTATATGAGTATAGAAATGTATAGTTTTACTCCCTTTATGGTAGTAAGTTGACGGGAAAAATATGTCGTTAGTGATTTGTCAACAAACTCCCCAAGCTTACCCTTTTTGCGGCGTCCTCGAGCAAAAGATAAATACTTGGTTGTTGATCGGGGAGTTGCTACTATGCCGATTACATTTCACAAGTGCCGGGGTTATAATAAGATTTTCTACTAGAGTTTGAATAAAATGGCATATCTTTTTTCCCACCCTTTGTTACCTTTCATCGTGGCGGGGCTTTTAGCTTTTCTCAAAGTCTTGGGCGGTTGCCGAGATAGAACGGTTATAACAGAATACTTATCATTCATCCTTTTGATCAACTTTTTATCCGGGATTTATTTAATTAGATAATATTTATTTTTCGAGAAAGTATGGGCTTTATTGACATACATATATATATATATATATATATATATATATATATATATATATATATATATATATATATTGAGAGGTGGGCTCTTCTCGCCCTAGACTTTTGTCTTTTATTTCCTCTCTTTCCTTTTTTTTTTAGAGATGTGGGCTCTACTCGCCCTCGGACACGTGTCCATTTTTCATCTCATATTTCTTTTTCTTCTTTTTTTTTAGCACAGCCCATATCATTTCTCTTTTTTCTTTCAAAGTAGATTCCCCTGATGTCAAGTTTCTCTTTTTGGACGAAATCATAGCAAATCCATTTGTACCATATCATACTTGGCAACAACTTAGACTAGATAGAGCCTATGCAACCCACTTGAATCGGGTTTTTCGGGATGAGTTTCTAGACTTAGCCACTAAACCCAAACTTTAGAGAGAAATTCGAATTATAAACTAGGCACAGGTAAATCATAAGACAGAGCAACTATTCATCATTTCAACAAGGGACTAAGACTAAACATTTTCATAGCTCACATATATAAGCATTAAGGCACATAGAAGAGCTACTTATTCTATTTTTGGTTTTTCTTAGTTTTAGTCATTTTTTTAGATGCAAGATTGCTGAAATTTAAACATGCTAAAATAAAATTTGATGAAAAGTAAATATGCAATGCAATGATACCCGTGGGGGGTCCTCCCCCAAGCTATCTGGAGGCCTCTTGATCGGGATCGAAGCCTTGGTACCTCCGAATGCTTCCTCGCGTGCGTTAGTAGTAGCCATGTTGGACTCCAATTGGGTCCATCTCTGGCGACTCTGTTGCTCCCGGTTACGCCGCCATGCCCCGGTGTTTTGCACATGGGTATTGAGCGTGTGCTCAATGTTCCTAGTGCGGACATCTAGGTGCTGCAATCGATACCGATAGCCTCCACCCCTTGTGGTGGCCGCCATCTTCGGCCCAGCGGAGGCATATATCGGAGCCGTCGTCGAAGTCAAATCTGGGCCCTCCATGCCGCCAGTATCTCCTTCAGCCACTGTGGTACCGGTGTCCCAGGCGGCGGCTCCCACCTAGGATCATACCCGGTATTACCCCCGGGTCCCCATAGGATGAGGCCATGCTGCCTGGAACATCGGTGTAGGCCGTGGTTGTGCCTCGCGGCGTGAAGTAGGGCCCATGGGAAGAGGATCCGACCTCCGGGTCTCTCGACACTACGTGAGGAACCGATAGGGGTATCTTTCTGCGCAAGCTATCGCCAGCCTCGAGCTCAAATATTAGTACACGGCTTTTATACAAGCTGTAAGTCCGGGTTAGGTAACGAACTATAGTTGCATAGCCCGAGGAAAAGATGACCAAGCTCGCCCGGATGGTAGAATCTTAATTAAATGCCCCTGCACAAGTCGCGCAAATAGTCCAAAAATCCTCGGGTGTGAAATGTACTCTATCTGCTGATTATCCAAAGCTCCAATCGCGAAGCGAGGCGTGTGATAAGAGATGTGCAGGTGACAGGAACAACAACTTTCGTGATAATATGTAAAAAATTCCTGCACATCTCTACTACTGGAGCTACTTTCTCCTTGTGGACAATAGCATAGAGTAATTTCAATTCAATTTCATTCACCCATCTAACCCCGTGTCTAGGAAACAAGGTCAGCGAGATCCAGCGATGGATATATCTAAGTGATGGGTGCTGGATCTGTGAGTGGCGAGGTTTGAAGGTACCGGCCTCATGAGCACCTGGGATATCTCCTCCCAAAAGTGATTCCTAACAAAGCCGGGAAGAGCAAAGATCTATGTCTAGTGCACATCTATAGCTGAAACCCCAAAGGACGAGCTAGATCCACCCATGTAACATGATAAGGTGTACCAAAGAGGCGGAAAGAAATTCCTAGCTGGTCCTCTACTAGTGTGCATAAGAACTGGATTGTCAGGAGGCGAGAACCTTCCTCCTCAAGAGGGGGAATATCCCGCCACCCTCACCGCTCTCCAAAGGATAGGGAATTCATCGTCCATACATTTTGTTCGAGGAGCTCGGAGTTGATTCCCGGGCGTGTCTTTGAACACACGGTCCTTGAGTAGGAGATATGCTTACATCTCCCCATCTCCACGGATGTCGAGGCACGGCGCATCGGCCGTCGATTGTCGGGGAGGTTGAGCTTCTTCCTCCCCAGACGGGTGCGGCGTCTTCTTGCATGGGGGAGCCTTCAAGATCGTCGAAGTTGAGGACGGAGCTTGTGCTTGCATGTCGTGAGCTATGTCTTGATGACCGCCTCAACCCGCCCAAGATCTTCCCGGCTTTCTTCATGGCTAATTTGCAAAAACGATTGAGCAAGACCTCGGGCGTGCAAGGGTTAGATGAAAGTATGAACTTTCACACCCGTGTTCTTGCTCGGCATAGTGTTTTTTGGTGGAGAAAATGGAGTGTAGAGTAAGTGGGAGAGAGTGTGAGAGTGAGAAAGAGTGAAAATGAGAGGTGGGTGCTCTCACACCGTGCTCGGGCTATTTATAGCCGAGCCAGCGGCCGAGGGGGACGCTCCACACAACTGGGAGAGCTGTTGGCGAAGGCGGGCCCGCCGGCGCGCTCCGAGAAAGTGCGGGCGCACCTTGAGATGCTTGTAGCGCACCCGAGGCCGCTGCCTTGCTGTGCTTTGTCGGGGTGCTCAACGGTCACGAAAAGTTCGTGGCGTTGTTTGCTCGCTATTGGTTCGACCATTTTCTCCCCTTTTGAATTTCTCCAAAAATTTCAAATATAAATTTATTTTAAAATAGAAAAATTATTTAAAAGTATTTTTGTGTATACTTTTTTTATGTAGGAAATATTTTTTCTTTATTTTTCATGAAAGAATTCATTTTATTTATAAAGACTTTTTTTATTTTTAGTTTTCAAAAATATTTACTTATAGATTTTATGTAATAAATATTTTTGTTTATTTTGATAATAAAATATTTTATAAAACATTTTTTTTTTAAATATACCCCATTTTTTTTTTTAAAGGGCGGGTTATTTATAGTCGACTGTCGACTCTCCCCTACTTATTGGCGGGGAAGCACACCTTTCAGGGGTCTCGAGTCGGATCCTTCAACACTCCACACGGTTTTGATGATGTTGATATCCGGGTGTGTTGTTGTTTGTACCCGATGAATGGGCACTTTACTGCCTTACTCTCGGCGTGGAAGACTATGAAGCCTTTCCCCATGCGGATATCGACTTTGGCCGTATAGAGAAACGGTCTCCCTAGGAGGAGAGACGTATCCTCCGATGGGCCCATATCGAGATCACAAAATCTCTTTGGGGATGTACTCCCTCGTATTTTGACTAGCACGTCTTGAGTATTCCCTCTCCGTCGCCTTGTTGATTGATCCGCCATTTGGAGGGACGAAGTTGGCGGGAGTAAGTGTTCCTCCATGGATTTTTGTTGAAGGTGGCCTTGGACATCACATTGATCTTGGCCCCTAGGTCACGCGAGAATGCATTGACGAAGGTGTGGGGGGCCAACGGCCACGGTAATAAGCGGGGCGTCCGGGTCACCCTTCTTGGCAATGAATGGCGAGCTCCGCAGGGGATCTTCTTTAGCTCATTGGGTTGGCCGAGCCTCGAGAGATATCATGTTAACAGGCTCGTCGCGGGACCTCGGGTTGCCACGGGATCCTACCCGAGTCATTAACTGCGGTACTTGAGCGAGAATGCGGGCTAGGCTGTGTCTCTATCATCTTATTGAAGCCGAGTTGATTCTTCACGGTGATGTCAACCCTTCGAGCTTATTATTCACTCCTTCAAAGGATTTTATCTTGATGGCTCATCTTTTGGTGAGATTTTTCGTTAATCTTAGCTTGGCCCATTACCAAGTCCTTCAATGATGGTTGACGGGGGTTATAATTGGAGTTGTACCCCTAGTTACCTTGGAATGGTGGCACGGACTGGTTGTTCGGCCTTCTGCGAGGTTGGCGATACCCGTTCTTTGTTGTTGATGAAGGCAGCTTCTTCACGGGTCTCGGGACAATTATTCCCCTGAGTGGCCAACTTCACCCGCGGGTCTCACACGTCATGTGTGAGTACGTGGGCGTAAACCGGCGGCTGGCGGGTAGTAGAGTCGTCTTTGCGCTCTTCCGGCTTCTTCGGCCGAGAAGATCCATTTTTCGCGGCAAGCATATCCGCCTCCTTCACGGTATGCATGCCTTTTTGTGTTTTGGCTAGGGTTACGTCCTCCCCGGCTACGGTTTGCCACCATTTTGTCAATCGGGGCTGTTGCACGATCTATGGTGAGCGATAACAATGCACCACCAGCAGCGGCGTCAAGGTGCCCCTTCGATATGGCCGTGAGACCATTGTAGAAGTTATGGAGCACCAGCCAATTCTCCATCCCGTGGTGCGGGCATGCTAGAATATATTCTTGTAGCCTCTCCCACGCCTGCGGAATGGGTTCCATTGATGTCTGGCGGAAATTGGCGATCCTTCCCTCGGGGGGCATTGGTTTTGCCCATGGGGAAGAACTTAGCCAGAAAACACCACGGAGCACTTGGCCCACGTCGCGATTACTTCCTTGTCCTTGTAGAACCATTGTTTCGCCTTCCCCACGAGGGAGAAAGGAAACAAGCGGAGCCCGATGACGTCCCGTTCGACGCCCTTGATGACGATTGTGTCGCATACTCAAGGAAGTATTGGAGATGAGCGTTGGCGTCCTCGCTAGGCAGTCCACGATGGGACCGGCCACGCACCATGGTGATCAACCCAAAGTCGCGCAGTTCAAAGTTTTTGTCGCCACATTCACCACCGCCCGGTGGGCACGCGTTGGTGGCCGGGAGTAGAGAAATCGCGCGGCGACCAGGCCATAGCTTGAGATGCGGTTGGTGCAGGGATGTTGGTCTCGACCGTCGGGGTTCCTGTCGAAGAAGAAGCGGCACGAGACCTGTTCTTCCTTAGGAGTGCCTCCGGATCGGAGATGAAGTTTTTCGGCGGTTGGAAACCCGACATACACTATCTGTTTTCATCCACAACAGAGAAAACATAAAAAGATTAACCCGTATGAGCAAATGGTAGCCACGGACACGCTTGTTGACGTTTCTTAGCGCAATCATTAGAATCGGGTTTAGAACCCAACCCTCGATGACTACGCTAGGAGACGAGCCGTCGATATCACTAAGTGGAATCACCGTGTCGGTGATAACGCACTTTCAATCAACGGTGATAGATCTTGCCATAGTTGATATTTCATCCGCAAGCGCCGCGGATCTATCATTGTAGCATTTCACCCTAAGTATTCAGGGTATCGTTATTTATATTTTCCCAAAGGAAGGCATGTTGTATAAGAAGTAGCATGGCATCCGGATGATGAAATGTGTGCACGCAAAAGACCAACTTCGTTCATAACGAGGGTAAGCAATACGGTTTATAGATAGTGTGACACACACATTGGAATCCACCGGGTAAAGGATAAAGAAAATAGATAAAGAATAAATAAATGTCCTATGGAGTAATCTAATGTATTCTAGTCATGGTCTTACAATGAACAGTTAGGATCATATGCTAACATGATATGAGCATGGTTATGTCTAGGATAACAGGGAGACTTCCCGGTACCATCCGGCCCAATGGAAAGCATTTACGAACTCCTACATCACATGCGAACGTGGAGGGATTACAAGGGATGGACAGGGCTGTCACAACCCTGCCGCCTACCCTCACGGCCGTGGCATGCTCTCATATTCGAAGGTGTCGTAATACCCGGGCTCCATGCCCGCGTACGCGAGCACTACTCTTATCCCCGGGATCCCCACCCTACGGATGGACGGGACTAAGATAAGAGCAAACCCGAAAGAACGACGAACCGTTATCCCATCTATAATCATGTTATGCATACGATGATCGATGAAGAACATAAACTCTAATTCATAAGTTAGACCATGATCATAGAAATAGAACTTGCACAAAGGAGAAAGATCCATGGAAGATATATATTACCAAAGCTCACTTTGCTCCTAAGATTACAAGTCCTCCTCTTGTAGCTCTTCTACTCCAATTCTAGCCAAGTAAGAAGAAGAAGAAGAAGATGGTGGTGGAGAGTGAGGTAGAGAGTGTGTGAGTGTCTTTGGTGTGGTGACTCCAAGTGTGGTGTGTGGAATGAGGGAGAGGGAGGAGGTATTTATACACAAGAGAGAGGTGCTAAAAGACTAAACTACCCCTAACCCGCCTCTACGACACGTCCCAGTGTACAGTGAACGAGCGCTCCACCACCGCACCGCCCTCCGTGTCACTTAATGTGCCGCCTCGGGGCTGGGCTCGAATCGCCCCATCGGGGGTGCGGCCCGCACCTTGGGGCGCCCGCCCCCACCTTCGGCCGGTCCCGAACCTCGGCGTCTTTGTCTTGATTGGGCCCGGAAAGTTGTGTTTGTGGGCTTGGCTTGGTCCGATTCGCGTCGTTTGGTCCATTTCCACCACAGGCTTGATATGCTTGAGAATGCGCTTTCGGGATGGCGTACTTTGGGCGTATTTCCACCTGTATTTATTATAAATGCTACAAAATATATTTGAAACACTACAAGTGGAAATATGTTAGTAATAAATATATATGAGTATAAAAAGGTATAGTTTTACTCCCTTTATGGTAGTAAGTTGACGGGAAAAAATATGTCGTTAGTGACCGTCAACAACAGTTCATATTCATAGCCAGCTAGTTTATTTTGTTTTGTTTTTTTTTTTTTTTTTTCACAATGCCTTCCCGACAACGGCGCCGTAAAATGCTTGTTGACATTTCTTAGCGCAATCAAAAGAAACAGTTTAAAACCCATCCCCAATAACAGCGCCCGAAATGCGCCGGCGACATCCCCTGTGAAACCACCATGTCGGTGATCCGAACGGGAACGCCAACGGGATAGATCTTGCCATCTTAGATATTTCATCCGTAAAAGCGCGGATCTATCATTGTAGCATTTCACCCGGAAGTATTCAGAGGTATCGTTATTTATATTTTCCCAAAGGAAGGCATCTGCTTAATAAGCTAGCATGGCATCTGAATAGAGGAACATGTGTTTGCTTAGACCAAATTGTTCATAACGAGGGTAAGCAATAACTTTTTATGGATAGTGTGACACACACTTATGAATCCACCAAAGAAGGATAAAGAAAATAGATAAAGAATAAATGAATAACCTAATGGAGTAATTCTAAAGTATCTAGTCATGGCCATACAAATGAATAGTTAGGATCATATGCAAACTGATTTAGGCATGGTTAGGTCTAGGATACCGGGGAGACCCCACCGGGAAGTTTGCTTCCCACCAAGGCATTCTGAACTCCTACAAAGACATACAAAGCGTGAGGGGATTTCAAGGGGCGGTCAAGGCTTGTCACGACCCGGCCGCCTACCCCTCAACCGTGGCATGCTCTCATATTCGCAGGTGTCGTAATACCCCCGCACCATGCCCGATATCGACACTACTCTTGTCCCCCAGGATCCCCACTCGTCGAATGGGCCGGACTAGAACAAGAGCAAACCCGAAGGAACAACGAACCGATATCCCACCTCTAATCAAGTTAGGCATATGATGATCGATGAAGAACTGAGATGAACATGTCAAGATTATGATATGTAAACTATATGCTAGTTCATATACCAACACAAGAACATGAACAAGACTATACTCTAGTTCATAAGTTAGGCCAAGAACATAGATATAAGACTTGCAAATAGAAGAATGCTCCATTGAGAAGATATATTACCAAGGCACTTTCTTCTAGGAGACAAGCCCTCCTTGTAGCTCTTCTACTCCAAGTGCTAACCAAGAACTAAGAAGAAGAAGAAAGAAGAAGTAGAAGAAGAGAGAGAGAGGTAGAGGTGGTAGAGAGAGAGAAGATTGCTGGTTTGCTTTGGACTCCAAGTGGTATGTGTTGAGAGAGGAAGAAGAGGGGGACTACTTATACACTTGGAGCAGGAGCCTAAGTGCTAATTTACACCAAAACCGACACAGGTAAACCTTCCTAATCGAGCAAACCGACCATCCCACGTCGGTAACCCCCATTTGGCGAGGTTCATGAACCGCCTCCCCGAGGCTGGGCGAAACCGCCTCGGGGAGGTGCGGCCGCACTGTGGTGCTTGCAAGATCCCCCAGGCTCTGCCTAGCCCGGCCCTCGGTGGGTTGGCTTCCTTCGTCTTGAAAAGTTATGGGCGGGCTTGGCTCGGCCCAATTTTGATGTTTTGGGTCGATTTGCTCCCCGGGCTTGTATTTTTGTAAGAATGCGCTTCCCGGATGGCGTACTTTGGTCGATTTTCCACTTGCTTTTATTATAAATCTGCAAAATAAAATACTAGACACTATAAGTGGAATTTTATTAGTGATAAAAGTATATGAGTATAGAAATGTATAGTTTTACTCCCTTTATGGTAGTAAGTTGACGGAAAAAAATATGTCGATTCTTGGCCGTCAACAATCATCACTTTAAATTAAAAGCTCAACTAGTCCTAGCATTCGGAGGGTGGATTCCAAAGGACTCAACAGACTATCACTCCCCGCGATCTACCACCGCGACCGGAATGTCGGATAAACGTTGTATAAACACCACGTTTACATTGCTTATCACCCACATAGTGATCATCTACGTGGATGTTATACAATTCCATGCATAAGATATAAGACAAACTCACTAAACTAAATATATAATCATAACATGCATGGATATATATCAATAAGAATATAATCATGATAAAGATCAAAGTCATAACAATAGTGTATCGATAATAATACTTACGGTCGAATACAAGAACGATGCTCCTTCTACTTCTTGACTATCGTGAACTCAAGATGAACTTGATCTTCCTCTAGAACTAGCTAGGTAGCTAACTACTTCTAATATGATGAACTAGGGCTTAGGTCTAGACTTGGTTGGACTTGAGATGTATTGATAATGACTTGGTATGACTTAGGGTTTCACCACGGGGTCGGTGGTCTTCTTATATTGGACTTGGCGGTGAATATGGACCCTTCGATCAAACCGAACTTCAATAACGGTGTAGATACAACCTCAAGGTCGGTGGTAAACCGACATAAAAAAATGTGAGGCTGGTGGGACCCACCGGGCGGCCTAAGGGTTCCTGGCGGCCGGGGTCTAGAAGCTTCTCGGCTTCTGTTTCTTACCGTGTCCTCTGGTACCTTCTAGAGTGTTTTAGTCCACATTTTGGGTTGAGTTACTTCACGGTCAAGTCTTGTCATCATATGTCATGTATATTCGGAACTTTCTCCATTCTTCTCGGCATTTATCTATAAAGTCCCCGGAAAGTCACATGTAACACCCCAAATTTTGCCTCTTTTGAAATGGAGCTAAAATAATTTAATTTGAATTTTGTGCTCATGAAACCTAGGGAAATAAATAATTTTCATCAAATTAAAATTTATTATAAGGCATAGAAACATTGTTCTTGCATTCATGCTTGATGCATTTAATTTATTGAGTGAGTGGTGTTTAGAAATTTTTTTGAAAAGGATTTCAAAAGCCCTTGCAAAAGAGGTTTAAATCTAGCTTTTAAATGGAAAAGGCTTTTTTTTTTTTTTTTTTTTTTTTGAGAATGACCGCGGTACAACGCAGAGGCGCTCACAACACGCACGCACACTCACCCCTATGAACACACATACGCAAACCCTACCCGGCTAAGCGGCGGCGATGCGAGGCCTAGCGGCGGCCGCCCGTTTCGCTCTTGGGCGGCCCGGCTCAAAGCACCCCACGCTGGTCCCCGCCCGTGAAAAGGTCGCCCCCAACCTCCGGCGGGCCGGTCCGACCCGCCGCTGCACCCGCCGCCTCGCTCCGTGGGCCCATGGCGTCTCGAGGATGGCCGGCCTATAAGCGCTATCCCCCTCTACGCGCGACCCCCTCTGCAACCCCTAGAGGGCCGTGTCGCCGGCAGTGCCCCAACCCCTAACCCTAGAACGCGCCGCCATAGCCATCGGATCGAGGTGAGCTGCCATGTCGATCTCCCTCTCCCGGCTCGTCTCCTTGT
The DNA here is from genome assembly GCA_015847255.1 of Hyparrhenia diplandra. NCBI lineage: Eukaryota > Viridiplantae > Streptophyta > Magnoliopsida > Poales > Poaceae > Hyparrhenia > Hyparrhenia diplandra. The sequence continues at coordinate 242,760 of JADLZK010004293.1, read as the reverse complement.
CGATATCACCACCACAAGATCCGCCTTGAGGTGAGGAACACGTTAGTACCGTCCACGCCCTCTCTCTCCCGCTCTCCTTGCGAACCAGCGTGACAACGCGCCCGCCGCGCGACCGCCTAGCGCCGCTGCTGAGTCCCACGCCTCTCGAGTGCGGCCTTAGAAGTGCGCCCGCCGTCGCCTCGCGTCAGCTACTGCGCCCGTAACGCTTCGCATTCGCGCCTTGCCACGTAACGCGGCGCCACGCCGCGCCCGGCGATCCGCCGCCCTTCGCGTCCAGTATCGCCCGACTCGGCCATCTTTGGCGGCGCGACCATCACCGTAACCACGTTGGCGAGGATGGCGATACCGCCCGAAAGTACAACCGCGCGTGCTCGGTGACGACGGGCGCGTTAAGGCGATCTCGGCGAGCTCCGCCGCCCGTCGCCGCCATCGACCCGCCCCGCGGTGACCATCTCTGGCCGAGCAGCTTCTGAGCCGTCCGATTCAATCTGGATGGTCCAGATCTGATCGCGGTACCGGTCAACCGTGAGTTAACTAAGCCTTGTCACTGCCGGCGTGGCGGTTACATGGTGCCGCGCCTCGGCCCGCATAGCGCCCGTCGGCGCCACGTGTGTAGAGACCCGATCCAACTCGGTCAAGCCGCGATCCGCCCGCCCGATTTTGCGAGAACCACCCTTGTGGTATCCCTGTTTCCGCGAGGAGAGATCCACCGCGAGTTCAAAAGTAATTACAGTATAGCCCCCCGACATGCATTTTTTGAGTTAGCCCGGCGCCGCTATAGTTAATCGCGATCTAGCCCCCCGGTTCTCGCGGTTGTGCCCCTAGAGCCTAGTTTTGGCCATAACTTGGTCATTTTAAATTCGTTTTTGTTCCGTTCAAGTTGCGTTAGGTTCGTAACGGCGTAAACTTCACGTTAGCGGTGATGTTAACTGTGTTTTGAACTTTTCAAATTTAAATTTTGATTTAATTTGTTTTAATTAAGGAAATCTTGTTTAATTCATAACTTTCACGTTCTAGCTCCGATTTTTCGTGATCTTCGGCGTCTGCGTGATCGTAGTGAGGCGTAGATTTGTTTTATAACCCTTTTTATATTGTTTTCATACCGTTGGTGTAATGTTCTAATATATTTCTTTTGTTGCTTCGTGTATGATTGCTCGGATGCTTGTATGGTGATTTATGACGATGTCTAGTCGGTGAGCTTTGCGTTGGTATTCTACGAGAAGTCGTTGATCACGTAGGCGGTGAGAAGTTCGTGGAAGATGTTGACGGTCGTTAACTACCTATTTTATACCGTCAACATTAGTATAAATCCACCAAAACATAATAGCAATAGGGCTTTGAGCTAACCATTTCCACAAGTTTTGGTACTTCACTTGTTTTTGCGGGGGCAATGTTGGAAACATATACATTTTGGGCCAAAAGCAAAGGAAAACATATAAAAAGATAACAAGGCCCTAAATGGACATAAGCAAAGCAAGGAGAAGAAAGGAGAAAAGCCCATAAAATATCAATATCAAACACAAGCCCAAGAGGTCGAGGCCCTAATCCAACATGAAATGATAAACGGGCGCGGGACATGGGTTCAATGTTTTGGGCATAACTTTCTCATACGAAATCGGTTTCAGCGAATCGAATACTGAAACGAAGCTAACTCCGAGGCCCACGTGCTCATGCAAAGTTTCAGCCCAAACGGAGATCATATTGGTGCGCGCACACCTTAGGGTGTGCCCGCACCCTCAAAAGGCCAAAACGGCCCATCTTCGTCCCGGCGGCCCATCTCAACCTTGAAAAAAGTCTGGAGGCGGTGTTTGCTTACCCGTAAGACGGTGCGGGATTAGTACCAAATGGCTTAGCCAAGATAGGATCCCATGGTGAAGGTCCTATAAATAGATGGGCACTCCGTCACTTGTAACACACACCAATTCAAGGGCAAGAGTCTCTCCCTCTCCTCTAAGAGAGCTCTCCCTCTACTCTTCTTCCTCACTCCAATGGGTCTAGGCCCTACCTAAGTAGTAGAGAGATCGGCGGAGGAGAGATGTGAAGGGCTGAGAGCGGGGAAGTGCGGATTTGTCGGTGTCTCCCCAACCTTGTACCTCGGTGGATTCGGGCTTAGCTCCTTCACGGGATCTTGGCTAAGTAAGCTTCCGCGGTTCGATAATCTTTATTGTCTTTTTTGTTTATCCACGATTTATCTACTTGTTTTGCGGGATCGATAGTCGTACCTTCGGTCGTAACTCTTGGAGAAGGAACTCTTTGACCGGGAACCTTGATCGACCCAAGAGTTGTGGATGGTAGTGCAAACGTGGTGTTTGGGCTAGCGTTCACCTATCTTTTTTGAAGCATCCACGGTTGAGGGGGTAGGCGGCTGGGTCGTGACAAGCCTTGACCGTCCCTCGAAATCCCCCCGTTCGGGGGTGGCGTAGAGCTAATTGCTAGGAAGGCCCCGGTTGGGCATTGGCGGTGCCCGAAGTGAACAAGTAGCTCGAGACCGGCTAACCATAGACCCTAAAGGTGTAGGGACCCTTCTCGATAATCCTCCCCATCTTTTGGCCTTGTGTGTCCTTGGGCGAACTAGTTAGGAGAGAGTACCTCCGTTCCTCGTGGAAAATACGATACCACGAATATTTCGGTGAAAGCTACAACGACAATTACATGCGCTTGGGGATTTATCTCGCATACGTTAAGAAACGTCAACAAGCTTTTCCGGCGCCGTTCTTAGGGAACGGTTGCTATTATCTTCGAACCTAGTGAGTCCTCGTATCTATCTATTTAAAAAAATATAGTTATTTATTTTCTTCTTTTCGAAATGAAGCCCACGCCTTTTGAAAATCCTTCGCTTCAATGGAGGAGTTCCGCGAGCCACAATCTTTTTCAAAACCAAAACTTCCATCCGGCTATGAACTCCACCCATATTTGAAATCCATTGTTCGAGGCGGACCCTTCTTCCGGCTACTACACTTTGGAAACTCATGTAGCCACCTACAAGTTTTCGAGGAGATATGTGCATGCCTAAGCATTCCCGGCATGACACAAGAAAAAATATCATGTGGGCGTTGTTTCCGTTCTCCCTCAAAGGGAGAGCGTAACAATGGTACACTAATGTCGTAGGGAAGTTTGAATGGGGATTGGAAAGAACTCAAAGACAATTTCGTCTAGCATTTTTTCCCCATCAACACCCTAAGAAGGACAATCCTCGATTTCGGCGGGATGAGATGGAGTCCATAGGTGCATGTTGGCGTTTCTTAACGTATGCGTAAGAATCCGCAGCGCCGCGGAATTGTCGTTATAGCATTTCACCCGAAGTATTCGGGGTATCATATTTCCATGAGGAACGGTTGTGTGATTACTCTCTAAAACAGAGTCACCCTAGGATAACTATGGGTGGTGAGGTATCTTTATGGGCTCAAACTCTCTAGCGGGGATCACTTGGTCATTTATGTCCTCACTTCGGGCACCGGCCCATGCCCAAAGGGCGATTGTCCGAAGCAATTGCACCGCTTCCACACCCGAGCGTGGGGGATTACAAGGGACGGACAAGGTTTGTCACAACCCGGCCGCCCTACCCCCCTCAACCGTGGGATGCGCCACAAAGATAGAAAACCCTTAGTCTAGACACCACGTCTACACTAGTGATTATTACTCTAGCGTGTTAACAAGGCTTACCCGTCCCCCGGGTCCTTCTACGAACACGCCACAAGGAACGACTATCGATCCCGCAAGTCTATAACGACTAGATAATATGCTTAAGAGTAATAAGCGAAGAGGGACACAACCATTCTTACCCAAGTGATTAGAAGGTTGTAGAGGTACAAAAGCGTGGCGGTGCCGACAAGTCCCAAGACTCCGGCCACCCAAGATCCGCAATGCACCGGGAGGCATACCGGGACTCCATGGAGAAGAGGCCAAGCCCTCTTCTAGCCTTCCCTCTCTCACTCTCCATTAGAACTAAGAAGGAGGAAGAAGACTAAGAGTGGAGTGGGAGCTTCTTCCTCCCTTCTACATTGTGGCTCTTCCTTTGTGTTGTGTATGGATTGGTGTGTTGAGTGAGGGAGAGAGGGGACCTATTTATACACATGAGAGAGGTGGCCAAATGACCCTATTACCCCTAACCGACCTAAGCGGGCGTCCAGTGCGTTGCACCGGCCATCAACCACCGAACCGCTGATTACGCACTTAATGTACCGCCTCGGCGGGGCCCGGGCTCGAACAGCCCCCGAGGAGGGTGCGCGGCCGCACAGCAAGTGCGCCCGCTTGCCCCTTTGGGCTCGGCCGGTCCGAGCCTCGGCGTCTTTGTCTTGAATGGGCTTGAAAAGTTGTAGTGTGGGCTTGGCCTTGTCCGGTTGTGTCGTTTTGGTCCATTTCCACCACGGGCTTGTTATCTTGAAATGCGCTTTCGAGGATGGCATACTTTGGACGTATTTCCACCTGTATTTATTATAAAATACTACAAAATACATTTCGAACACTACAGGTGGAAATATGTTAGTAATAAATGTATATGAGTATAAAAAGGTATAGTTTTACTCCTTTATGGTAGTAAGTTGACGGGAAAAAATATGTCGTTAGTGACCAGTCAACAAACTCCCCAAGCTTACCCTTTCTTGCGCGTCCTCGAGCAAAAGATAAATACTTGGTTGTTGATCGGGAGTTGCTACAATGCGGTTATGTTTCACAAGTGCGGGGTTATAATAAGATTTTCTACTATAGTTTGAATAAAATGGCACATCTTTTCTCACCCTTTATTACCTTTCATCGTGGCGGGGCTTTTTAGCTTTCTCAAAGTCTTGGGTGGTTGCGGATAGAGCGGTTATAATAGAAATACTTTTCATTCATCCTTTTGATCAACTTTCTCATCCGGGATTTATTTAGATTATATTTTGTTTTTTCGAGAAAGTATGGGCTTTATTGCTATATATATATATATATATATATATATATATATATATATATATATATATATATATATATATATATATATATATATATATATTTGGAGAGGTGGGCTCTACTTTCGCCCTAGACTTTTTGTCTTTTATTTCCTCTCTTTTTTTTTTTTTTTTTTTTTTGAGATGTGGGCTCTACTCGCCCTCGGACACGTGTCCATTTTTCATCTCTTTTGTCTTTTTTTTTTTTAGCATAGCCCATAGCATTTCTCTTTTCTTTCAAATTAAACTCACGGATGTCAAGTATCTCATTTGAGCGAAATCATAGTAAATGTTTGTACCATATCATACTTGGCAACAACTTAGACTGGATAGAGCTTATGCAACCCACATGAATCGGGTTTTTCGGGGATGAGTTTTTAGACTTAGCCACTAAACCCAAACTTTAGAGAAATTCAAATTATAAACTAGGCAACGAGCAAAACATAAGACAGAGCAACTATTCATCACTTCAACAAGGGACTAAGACTAAACATTTTCATAGCTCATATGTATAGACATGAAAATTCATTGAGCAAAATCTCATCATTTTATAAGATAGAGAGTATAATCAAAATGTGAGATTCACATTACCTTTCTTGGAGTCCTCCCCAAGCTAGCTTTTTTACTTACCTTTCATGGTTGTGCTAGCTTGTGCGTGCAATGATCCGAGTTGTGATTGGTCGCGTGGTTGGAGGCTCCCCAAGCTTGTCTTTTGATGTCATCACAAGAACGGGACAAAAAGAACTTGGGGTTGAAAGGTTTATTTCCTCTCTCTCGTCTTCTTAAATTTTTTTTTTTCAAATCTCTCTTTCTTCTCCCTTTTTTTCAGCAAGGTAGGGTGACATCATCTTTTATTCACCATCTTTTTTTTTTTTTTATGACGTCTTGGTGTATGGAACTTGAGGTTTTCACCATCTTCCCCATACTTAGACTTTTGTGCAAAGTCAAGTGTGCGGTCCTGTCTCCTTGTGAGTGTGTTCCATCACCGATGAGCATCAAAGGTTTCTTTTTTTTTTTTTTTTTTTTTTTGATGTAAGCCCTCATGTTTTCAAGCATCGCGTGCCTCTTTTGATCTTCTTAATCGATCTCCACCTGAAATGGTTAGCGACAAGAATACCGAAAGGTGCATACTAACCTGATAACATGTTCTTGCTTTTATTAATAAGAAGAGAAAAGACTTTTTTTTTTCTCTTTTTTTTTTGAAAGTCGGGGTATCTCTGGCGTGCTTTCTTTATGGTCGTAAAGCTTGACCGTGGGGAAACATCTTGCGGCTAGTGGTGGTGAAGTTCCCATTTTCACCACTAAGAATTTAACGTGCGCTCAAAATCTGCAAGGTTAAGCGTCATCATGCTACTACGAGACTTGCAACCAGTCTCTTAAAAAGGTTTACAAAGAGAACCAAGAGATGGTTGTGATCTTCGCCGAGAAGCACTTCGGCTAGAAGCAAGACAAACTCAAGAAGACCCGAAGGTGAGCATGTAGGAAGTCTCAATTGACAACTTGTTATGCTCAAAAATAGATTTCCACTTGGTCTCAAGAGTTGTTGCTTCATGCATGTCCATGGCACATGAGGGTTTATCCTCAAAAGATGTGACATGAAGGGCGAACGTTGAATCTTGACCATTGTCAAAAACAACGCGTTTTATCGGCCGAAGAGACATGACTTGTGTTCGTGTGAGAGCGATGTTGATATTTCTTACACGATCCCAATTAGGAAAGGCGAAAAGAAATATATATGGGAAATCTATCTAATCATGTTAGCTTGGATATGGGATTAACCTCATGATCTAACAAAGCGGAGTTAGGCGGTGTTAGTAGTGGGATGTAACATAGTATCATTATCCATAGTGGAGTTAATCTCACCGGGATATGTACTCAAGGTATACCACTCATTTCTAGGCATTACCTATACACTAGTCTGTCACCCTAGCAATAACAGCTCAAAGAAATGCGGGGCATGGTACTCTTGATTGGCCTTGATAAAAGAATGAACATGATATCTGCAAAAGCGCACAAATAGAAATACCAATTGTAGCACTTCACCGGGAGTAATCCGGTATCGTATTTATATTTTACCACAGGGGAGGGAGTCTATGGAAAGGTAGAGAGAAAAGGACATCTAATGATTTATATTGTGATTTAGTTATGAGATCCACCTTACGGTATTGTAATGCGAGTTGCCATAAGTATCTAACATTACTCAACAGGATAAGTCACGGGATAAAGATAATAATATACTTGATAAATACCCAAGTCTAAGATCATCATAAGCCACTAGTGTCATACGAGCTATTAACATGTTATAGAAAGAATAGAATGAATATTCCTAAGATACTCCTAATCATATATGTAAATGAATACTACAATTAGTGCAATACATCTAGCTATCATGGCAAGGTTGGATTACTTCTACACATGGCAAGCATTACCAATAACAACCAAGGACAAAACTTGATCATTATCGTAATAATAAACTCGGCGTGTCCTACATTCGGAGGGTGGATTCCAAAAGGACTCAACAGAATTTGTCACTCCCGCGATCTACCACACGGCCCAGAATGTAGGGTGCAATTGCGGATAAACGTTGTATAAACACCACGCTTACACATTGCTTATCACCCACATAGTGATCATCTATATGGATGCTATACAATTCCATGCATAAAATATAAAAGCAATCTTACTAAACTAAACATATAATCATACCAAGCATAAACACATATCAATAAGAATATAATAATTATAAAGATCAAAGCCATAACAATTGTATTCTAGATATAAGAGTACTTACAGTTGAATACAAGAGAGAAGTCTCAAGAACGATGATCCTTGCTACTTCTTGACTAATCAGGGAACTCAAGATGAACTTGATCTTCAACTAGAACTAACTATGTAGCTAATTACTTCTAGTATGAACTAGGGCTTAGGTCTAGACTTGGCTGGACTAAATGGGTATGAGTTGATGAATGAGTATGATAATGATCTTCTTCTCGACCACGGGTCAGTGGTCTTCTTATATAGTACTTGGCGATGAACGTCAACCCTTGGATCAAACCGACCTTCAGCAACGGTGTAGAAACAACCTCAATGTCGGTAGTAAACCGACCTAGAAAGGGGAGGCCGACGGGCCCGACCCCCACTGGCGGCCGGCCTACATGGCCTTGGTGGCGCCCGGTGGAGTGCCACCTTGGCATCCCGTCTTTTACGGTGTCCTCTGGTATCTTCTAGAATGTTTTAGTCCACTTTTCGGGTTGAGTTACTTCACGGTTAAGTCTTGTCTTCATATGCCTTGTATATTCCGGAACTTTCTCCATCTTTCTCTGCAATTATCTATTAAGTCCCTGAAAGTCACAGAATACCAAAACTCGTGGAATTATGTTAGTTAGACCCCTAGACTTATGTTTGGTCTTTGACTTGAGCCCTTATTTCATGTTATTTATCTTATAATTTTATGCTATAACAGGTGTCAACAAGCTCCCCAAGCCTCCTCTTGCTAGTCTCTTAGCAAGACACAAAATATTATATTAACTACTTACTTGGATCGGGTTTCTTTGCAACGCTATCACACCTTTAAAGTACACATGCTTTCAAACAAAATTTCTCTCCGGATAAAGATAAACTTTTTAAACTTCAACTTACCCTTATTTCCTTTTTACCTTTTGGGGCTTATATCTTTTTCTTTAATCTTGAGTAATTGAAAGATAGAATAGTCAAGTCGAACACTATATCTCAAACTCTTTTGATCTACTGTCATTTTCGGAGTTTTTTCTAGTTTTTCAAATAAAACTCAAAGTTCCTCAGTATGACTTTCTCTCTAATCTCTCATTTGTGGTATTTGTGGATCCTCTCTAAGGCAATAAGATAGTGCTTGCCTTTCTCTCATAGTATGTAACATTTTTGGCTAAGGTAGTAGCATACTATGCCTTCTTCTCTCTCACTCTATATCTAAGACTGTATATCTGGGGTTCATAGGTGGGAGAAAATAATTTATTTACTTACTAAGTATATTGTAAATTTAAGCAATGGATCCAAAGTTACAAGTCACACTGATCAAGTGGTGCATGTGTATGGTGGATAGGATATAAATGGTATGGGATGTAGTAAAGTATATAGTGAATAGAATAGATGAGGGAAATCTTACTTTTTGCTCCTTGAGGAAATTCTTCTCTCTTTTGTAAACTTTGTAGAGAACCTGGGTTGTATCTTTTTTTTTTCTTTATTTTTCTAGAGAGGTGGGTTCTACTCACCCCTCGGACTTGTGTCCATTATTTCCTCTCTTTAAAGATGTGGGTTCTACTCACCCTCGGACACTTGTCCATTTTTCATCTTTATTATTTTTTTTTAGAGATGTGGGCTCTACTCGCCCTCGAACACTTGTTCATTTTTCATCTCTTTTGTTTAGGGAGGTAGGCTCTACTCGCCCGTAGGACTTTTGTCCATTTTTCATCTCCCTTTCTTTTTTTTTTTTTTTTTTTTTTTTTTTTTTCTTCTTCTTCTCTCTCTTTTTTTTAATCTACAACCCAGATCTCTCCTTTTTTTTTTATAACTTTTAAGAGGTATAAATGTAATGGAGCTTTTGTAAGATATTGGCTAGCAATGAATGAGTGGATGATAGTGGTATATATATGGTGGATGCGTATTTCAGGGATAGAAATAGCATGTATGGAGTCGAATAGAGTGGAATGTGTGGAGTGGAATGAGTGGAGTGTACATGATCAGCATGACAAGTTTCTAAGGGTCGACAAAGATTGAACAAACTCAATGCAAAGCAAGCGACCTATATATTTTTTTTTTTTTTCAAAAGGTTTTCCTAATCTAAAGAGCATGTATATATGGCTGTGGTAGGAGGTTCACACTCTTGTCACACAGGGAACTTATCATGTGCATTTTCAAGTTTCAAATATAAATCTCCGTCAATCTAGTGTCACTAGGAGTAAGATCAAATAGCAGCTCGGACTATCATATATCATATCTCGTCAATTTCCTAGACTTTAGAGCAAGCATTTGCAACCCATAGGTTTCAGGTTTTGAGTAAACATCAAAATAATTTTGCAAATGGAGCTCAAGAGAAATTATGCTTGAAAGCTAGGTACTAGAAAAGTCTAACAACGGAGCAACTATTCATCATCTCCATGTTGACAAATTTTAAGGTTCCTTTTAGTTGAGCAAAGTAAACTTTAGTGTGCACTCTCTCTTGATCCTTTTATTCACACTCTAACAAAAGACTTTTTAAACTACTAGACTCTTAACAAACTTTCTAGCAAACAAAATATTTAACTAATAATAATATAATATATAAATAGATAGTAAGATACTTATCTGGATAATCAGGGGTTGCACTCCCCAAGCTAGATTGGAGTGTAATCTTTAATGATGTAGAAGTTGAGGTAGTTGGCAACAAGAGTGGCGCCTAACATATCCCTTCTCCTCTTGAAATCTGCTAATCTTAAAATAGACAACAAAGCTAGTGGAACTTGATTAAGCATTAGGGGTTAGCCACATTGCTTTAGTTTGCACAGGAAATATTTTTAGATTTTTATTTTTCAAAATTTTATTTATTTTTATTATTTTTATGCCACCACAGCAAATAGCCTAGAGGTGTTAAGCCTCGGGGATATTAGCATGGGGCTTAAAGGGTTTTCACAAAAGACAAAATATATTTTTATTATTTTTAAATGCATATATATGATACTAAAAAGATAAACATGATATGCAAAGATAAATATGCAATGCGGGATTTTATTGATAACTTACCGACTTACCTTTCGGCGAGGATTCGGCATTTAGAGTCCTCCGAACAAGACTCCAAGTTCTGCTCTTTACTCCCATGGTATATCGGTTGTCACAATGTCGGTGGCACCGATGATTCTATGGTCTCTTCGATGATGTTCGGGAGATGTCTTCTTCTTCCTCCATCGTTTGGATGATGTACTCTTCTCTGGAGTAGTTGATTCTTCTTTCTCCGTGGATATATTAGGTGTAAAGGATTTTACCTTTCTAGCTTTTAATTCTTTTTGAGCTTCTCTTAGCAAGGAGAAAACTTGTTGATCTCTGTTCCACCAATACTCATTGCGTGCTTTCTCATATTCTTCCCATGATTCTCCTAGTTCTTCAGAAAACTCACTGCGTGAGACAAATTGTTTCTCTGGTGGAAGTTGAGCTAGTTTTTCCTTGATGTATGCTGTGTCTTCCTTTATTTCCTTATCCAATTTCTTCATGTCTTCTTTGTGTCCTTTAAGATGATACCCAAGTATTGAATCTGTTGGTATCATGGTGCCATCTTCTGGATTCTTGATCCATTTTCTATTATGGCGGCGACGAGCTGCCCTGCTTTTCCCCCTGGGATTTGTATACTCATTATAACTATTAAAGTAAACACGTACCTTCTCCTTAGGAAATTGGAAATGAATCTCTCCTGTATGGATGTAGATGATTGCACGAGTAGTGTTGAGGAATGGTCTCCCAAGCACTAGTGGAGGATCTTCTTCCTTTCCCATATCCATGACTACAAAGTCAGTGAGAACATAGTGGTCCATAATCTTGACTGGTACATTTTTGGCAATTCCTTCAGGAACTCTATAGGATTGGTCTGCCATCTCTCAGCTGCACATATGTTGGTTGCAATGGCAATTTTCCAAATAATAATTCATATGTTGATTTTGCCATTAGATTAACACTAGATCCAAAGATCGCAATATGTATTATAAAAAGTTAAACATTGAATAGAGCATGCGATGGTAGGTGTACCTGGATCATCTTGCTGACGAAGCATTGGAGATTGAAGTAAATGGTCATTATAAGATGTTGTTTTATTTACTACCATTACCTTTGTAGGTTGTGCCGTCTTGTTCTTGTTCTGATTCTGATTCTCATTCTGATTCTGATTCCTCCTTCTGTTCTTGTTGTAGACTTCCATCTTTGGTTCTAGAACATAACGATTGGTATTCTGGGAATAAGTAAGAGAGTTGTGTACCTTGTTCTTGAAATTGAATTTCTCCTTCTTCCCTTTGATATTGAAAACAATCTTCGCAGACTGCTGCATAGATGACAGCTTTTAGGCGAGCATAAGAATGGTCTACCAAGTATGATTGTTGCTCTTTCATTTCTTCCAAAGTGTCTACAAGCTGCGAAGTCTGGCTGGCACATATGAGCCTCGATTCCCACACACACGTCTTCAAGGATCCCCTTGGGATAACAGAATGATTGATCTGCAAGCTGCAAGCACATATTCGTTTTCCAAAGTGGTTCACTATAAATCTTTTCATAAATTACCTTTGGTAGTATGTTGACGCTTGAGCCAAAGTCACAAAGAGCATTGTCGAATGTGTGTTGTCCAATCTTGATTGTAATGACCGGCCTCCCGGATCTTCCTTTTTTAGTGGCATTGAGTCATCCAACCAACAGCTTTCCCGAGGTCTCTCTATAGTAACGACCCGCATTATAAATATCGACAAGGTTTGCGGTTTCTAATTCTTCCTACTGCCCCGAATCTTACCGGTGTGGTTAGTGGAACAGATAACGAGAAATCTGAGATTCTATCATCTTATTAAAGCCGTCTTTGATTCTTTATAGCTGAAGAAAAGCTTTCTAAACGAGTATTGATAAGTTCTAAAGCTTTATCATTAGTTGCTATTTTTCTTGACAGATTCTCCATGGTCTTACCTTAGTTAACAACAAGATCTCTCAAAGAAGGTTGATAAGAATTAAAATTATTACTTGGATTGTTACCTTGGTAGTTTCCTTTGATAGTTGGGCCTCTGTTGGTTCCAACCTTGATTCTGTTGAGGACGAAAATTATTATTGTTATTGATAAAGTTGATGTCCTCCGGGATTTCTGGACAATTCCTTCCAATTAATGGCCTAAGTTTCCACATTCTTCACATGTCATATGTGAGTCTTGAATTTGCATAACTGCCTTGGGTTGAGGATCTCTATCCTCGAGCTTCTTCATGATAAGGTCCATTTTAGCAGATAGCATATCTACTTCTTTTAGGCGGTGCATTCCTCTTTTGCGAGATTGACGCTTTTCACTTTCCAACCTTGGTTGGAAGCCATCTTCTCCACAAGTTACGTGGGCACGAGTTAATGTAAGTGATAAGAAAGCACCACCACCGCAAAGATCCATCCATAGTTTCACGAGCACCGGGAACAAGCCCATGATAGAAAGTGCGCATCAACAGCCACTTCTCCATCCCATGGTGTGGACATTCTGAAATATATTCTTGGAAACGCTCCCATGCTTCCGGGACTGATTCATCATGCTGTTGTTGAAAATTTGATATCTTTCCTCTTAAGGCATTTGTCTTGCCCACAGGAAAGAACTTAGCAAGAAAGGCTGTGGAACATATATCCCATGTTGTATTCTTATCTTTAGTAGCATAAAACCATTGCTTAGCCCTTCCCAATAGTGAGAATGGAAAGAGGCGGAGCAAGATTGCATCTTCGGATACGTCCTTCATAGTAAATGTACTGCAAATCTCTAGGAAGTGTTGGAGATGAGCACTAGCATCTTCATGTGCCTTTCCATAAAATTGACTTGCTTGCACCATATTGATGAGCCCTGGCTTAAGCTCAAAGCCTTTGTCTCCAACCTCTACCTTCGGCCCAACAAGAATGTTGTCCGTGGTAGGAGCTGAAAATTCACGAAGTGTCTTGGTTGCCATAGCTTCAAATTGAGATGTCAAGTCTTTAGTAACTTGATTAACTTTCGATTCAGTAGGTCTTGGTGTCTCGGATGATGATGATGATGATGTAGGTGCTTTGGAGTTTGTCCGAGTTTTGCTCTTGCTCTTGCTTTGATTAATTTTTCAGGATCTTCAACAAAATTCTCTGGAAGGTTCTTACTCATACATATAATTTTCCCTACATAAGATCAAAAACAAAATAGAGAACAGGGGTGAACCTGTTTGAGTATGTAATAATGGGTTCTCAATGCATTAGGTGGTGTAAGGGATCTCTCTGATTTCCTTATATGATGTGTTTAAAAGATTTTTGGCTAGCACCCTTTCTAACTAGTAAAGTCGAAAACAATACTAACTTAATAGGAATAACACTGTCTAAGTTTTTGGCTAATACCCTTCTAAACTAGAGAAAGCTGGAAAGAAGCACTAGAAAAACTTTTGAAGTTTTGAAAACATCTTTTCAAAATTGAAAGATTGACTATGCTCTCCCAAACTAGGAAAGTTTTGAAAAACAAAGCCAAGATAATTTTTTTTCTAAATAGACTACGCCTTCCCGAAGAACGGCGCCAAAATGCTTGTTGATATTTCTTACACGATCCCAATTAGGAAGGAGAAAGAAATATATATGGGAAATCTATCTAATTATGTTAGCTTGGATATGGGATTAACCTCATGATCCAACAAAGCGGACTTAGGCGGTGCTAGTAGTGGGATGTAACATAGTATCATTATCCATAGTGGAGTTAATCTCACCAGGATATGTACTCAAGGTATACCACTCATTTCTAGGCATTACCTATACACTAGTCTGTCACCCTAGCAATAACGCTCAAAGAAATGCGGGGCATGGTACTCTTGATTGGCCTTGATAAAAGAATGAACATGATATCTCGCAAGCGCCGCATAGAAATACCAATTGTAGCACTTCACCGGGAGTAATCTAGGTATCGTATTTATATTTTACCACAGGGAAGGGAGTCTACGGAAAGGTAGAGAGAAAAGGACATCTAATGATTTATATTGTGATTTAGTTATGAGATCCACCTTACAGTATTGTAATGCAGAGTTGCCATAAGTATCTAACATTACTCAACAGGGATAAGTCACAGGATAAAGATAATAATATACTTGATAAATACCCAAGTCTAAGATCATCATAAGCCACTAGTGTCATACGAGCTATTAACATGTTATAGAAAGAATAGAATGAATATTCCTAAGATACTCCTAATCATATATGTAAATGAATACTACAATTAGTGCAATACATCTAGCTATCATGGCAAGGTTGGATTACTTCTACACATGGCAAAGCATTACCAATAACAACCAAGGACAAAACTTGATCATTATCGTAATAATAAACTCGACGTGTCCTACATTCTGAGGGTGGATTCCAAAGGACTCAACAGATCCTCACTCCCGCGATCTACCACACGGCCCGAATGTAGGGTGCAATTGCGGATAAACGTTGTATAAACACCACGCTTACACATTGCTTATCACCCACATAGTGATCATCTATATGGATGCTATACAATTCCATGCATAAAATATAAAGCAATCTTACTAAACTAAACATATAATCATAGCAAGCATAAACACATATCAATAAGAATATAATAATTATAAAGATCAAAGCCATAACAATTGTATTCTAGATATAGGAGTACTTACAGATTGAATACAAGAGAGAAGTCTCAAGAACGATGATCCTTGCTACTTCTTGACTAATCGAGAACTCAAGATGAACTTGATCTTCAACTAGAACTAACTATGTAGCTAATTACTTCTAGTATGAACTAGGGCTTAGGTCTAGACTTGGGTGGACTAGATGGGTATGAGTTGATGAATGAGTATGATAATGATCTTCTTCTCACCACGGGGTCAACTGGTCTTCTTATATAGTACTTGGCGATGAACGTCAACCCTTGGATCAAACCGATCTTCAAAGAACGGTGTAGAAACAACCTCAATGTCGGTAGTAAACCGACCTAGAAAGGAGAGGGCCGACAGTGCCCCCACCCGCGCGCCGGCCTACATGGCTCAACGGCCGCCAGGTGGAGTGCCACCTTGGCATCCCGTCTTTTTCGGTGTCCTCCGGTATCTTCTAGAATGTTTTAGTTCACTTTTCGGGTTGAGTTACTTCACGGTTAAGTCTTGTCTTCATATGCCTTGTATATTCTCGAAACTTTCTCCATCTTTCTCTCGCAATTATCTATTAAGTCCCTAGAAAGTCACAGAATACCAAAACTCGTGGAATTATGTTAGTTAGACCCCTAGACTTATGTTTGGTCTTTGACTTGAGCCCTTATTTCATGTTATTTATCTTATAATTTTATGCTATAACAGGTGTCAACAAGCGACAGGTGTTTCGTTTCACTAAGATGTGGAAACAACTTGGGTGAAACGAGTAGAGTTATAAACTTCGCCTCCTCGAACGGGTTTTGGTTGGGAAGATGCTTCGCCTTTAGGATGTCTAGGTGTGAGACGGAAGCAATCTTTTCCCAACTTCTCATCATGGCTTCCCTCTATAGGTTTTTTCGTGAAAAAGGTTTTTTTCTAGAGGGTAGCCTATGAGAAGATTGAAGTCAAGGATGAGATAGATATAGAAGTCTAAGCGCACCTCGGTTTACGAGGTTCCGTCATCATCCTTGAATTCAATCGCGAACTCCGAAGGACAAAGCATTCCTTCCTTCGGTGTTCGTGGTTCGAGAGGGCTCAACAAATCGGTTCTAATGGCGGTACTCGGAGTGGCTCGACCGATGAGGGCTCCTCAACACTTGACATGCCATTAATGTGGAGGAGAAAATGTTCTACAACGGGAGAAGCAAGCTTCTCAAGGATGCGCTCAAAGTTTTTCCTATGTTTCATTGTAGGTTTATGTGCAAACGACTCTCCAACGGTCATGTCAAGGCATAGGACAACGTCCATGTCAAGGCCCGAACAAAAGATGTGCAAAAGCACACTATCGGGTAATGACAAGTCTAGGCCAACATGTATAAACATTATAAACCTGGCCTAGGCTGCACCTATGGACTCCTTCTCATCCTATTTGATATCGAGGATTGTCCTTGGTAGGCATTGATGGGGAAGAATGCTAGACAAAAATTGTCTTTAAGTTCTTGTCGGTCCCCATTCAAACTTCCTACGACAATAGTGTACTATTGTTTTGCTTTCCCTATGAGGGAGAGCGTAAAACAAATTCCACATGTGAATTTCTTGGATCATGCCGGGAATGCTTTGAGGCATGATCATAATTCCTCGAAATCTCGTAGGTGGCAACATAGATTTTCAAAATGGTCACCAGAGATGGAGTGCCCAACCAAAAGTTTTTTTTTTCTAAATTAGGGTGAGTTCATAGCCTGATAAAAGTTTTGGTTTTGAAAAAGATTGTGGCTCTGTGAACTCCCCCTTTGGAGAAGCAAAAAGAATTTGAAACTAGATAGTTGGCTTCATTTTGAAAAAAATGAAAAATCAATAACTATTTTTTTGTTTTTCTTTGAATACAACACACCGCGGGTGCTCTAGGCTCGAGAGAGAATTATGACTACCGTCCCCGCACGGCGCCGTAAATGCTTGTTGACGTTTCTTAACGTATGCGTAAGAATCCGCAAGCGCACGGAATTGTCATTATAGCATTTCACCCTAAGTATTCGAGGTATCGTATTTCCACGAGGAACGGTTGTGTGATTACTCTCTAAACAGAGTCACCCTAGGATAACTATGGGTGGTGAGGTATCTTTATGGGCTCAAACTCTCTAGCAGGGATCACTTGGTCGTTATGTCCTCACCGGGCACCGCCCCACGCCCGGGACGATGTCCCGGCAATTGCACCGCGCCACACCCGAACGTGGGGGGATTACAAGGGGCGGACAAGGCCGTCACAACCCGGCCGCCTACCCCTCAACCGTGGGATGTGCCACAAAAGATAGAAAATCCTTAGTCTAGACACGACGTCTACACTAGTGATTATTACTCTAGCGTGTTAACAAGGCTTACCCGTCCCCGGTCCTTCTACCGAGCACCGCCCGAAGGAACGACTATCAATCCCGCAAGTCTATAACAGCTAGATAATATGCTTAAGAGTAATAAGCCGAAGAGGGACACAACCATTCTTACCCAAAGTGATTAGAAGGTTGTAGAGGTACAAGCGTGGCGGGTGCCGACAAGTCCGGCACTCCGCCACCCAAGATCCGCAATGCACCGAGACACACCGGGACTCCATGGAGAAGAGGCCAAGCCCTCTTCTAGCCTTCCCCTCTCTCACTCTCCATTAGAACTAAGAAGGAGGAAGAAGACTAAGAGTGGAGTGGGAGCTTCTTCCTCTCTTCTACATTGTGGCTCTTCCTTTGTGTTGTGTATGGATTGGTGTGTTGAGTGAGGGAGAGAGGGGACCTATTTATACACATGAGAGAGGTGGCCAAATGACCCTATTACCCCCTAACCGACCTAAGCGGGCGTCCAGTGCGTTGCATCGCCATCAACCACCGAACCCGCCTCGATTACGCACTTAATGTACCGCCGAAAGCAGATCGGGCTCGAACCGCCCCTAGGAGGGTGCGGCCGCACCTTGGGGTGCGCCCGCACCCCTTTGGGCTCGGCCCGGTCCGAGCCTCGGCGTGCTGTCTTGAATGGGCTTGAAAAGTTGTAGTGTGGGCTTGGCCTGGTCCAGTTGTGTCGTTTCGGTCCATTTCCACCCTGGGCTTGTTATCTTCAGAAATGTGCTTTCTAGGATGGCGTACTTTGGACGTATTTTCACCTGTATTTATTAAAAATACTACAAAATACATTTCGAACACTACAAGTGGAAATATGTTAGTAATAAATGTATATGAGTATAAAAGGTATAGTTTTACTCCCTTTTATGGTAGTAAGTTGACGGGAAAAATATGTCGTTAGTGACCATCAACGGTGCGGGGGCCGATTCACAATGTTAATACATGCTAGCCCGGACTTGTCATTACCCGATAGTGTGCTTTTGCATATCTTTTGTTCGGGTCTTGATATAGACACGCCCTATGCCTTGACATGACCGCCGGAGGGTCGTTTGCACGTAAACCTACAACGGAACGTAGGAAAATCCTAGATCACATCCTAGAGAAGCATGCTTCTCCGTTGTAGAACCTACTCCCCTCCATAGCAAGGGCATGTCAAGTTTTGAGGAGCCCCATCACCAAACCATTCCCGTACCTTCATTAGAACCGATTTTGTTGAGCCCTCTCCCGAACCCACGAACACCGAAGGAAGGGATGCTTTATCCTTCGGAGTTCTCGATCAAATTCGAGGATCATGAGAGAACCTTGAACCTTCTATGGCACGAATGGAGCAAATGGAGCATAGCTCGCCTAAGGAATCTTCCTCTAACATGAAACCTTCAAAAGAATGGTTAATGGAGGTGAAACATTCTTCCGAAGCAATTCATTCTTTCACCTTCCACGACCATACCTTGTTCATTACGAGGAAATTCCTTAGATGCCCTACACAACCCCACAATAGAGGCGAATATCATATCACAATATCTTGCGGAAACCCTTTTGGGTAATATACCGCTAGCCTCGACTGATAGACTCTTCAAGGGTCAATTCGGCCTCATCTTTGCATGTTGTGGGATTGCTAGGGCCGTGCCAATAAAAATTCATGGAATCAAGGTTCACTTAGACTTCTATATCTATCCCATCCTTGACTTTGATCTTCTCATAGGCTACCCTCTTGAGAAGCTTTTTCATGAAAAACCTAAAGAGGAGAGCCATGATGAGAAGTTGGGAAAAGAATGCTTGTGCCTCTCACTTAGAAATCCCAAAGGCAAAGCATCTTCCCAACCAAAACCAATTCAAGGAGGCGAAGTTCACAACTCCATTCGATTCACCTAAGTTGCTTTCGCATCTTAGTGAAACAAAACACTCGCCGTCCCTCACTCGAACACAAGACGTGTCTCTTTGGCCAACAAAACGTTGTTCTTGACAAAGATCAAGATTCAACGTTCGTTCTTCATAACATATCTTGTGAGGATAAAATCTCATGCGCCATGGACATGCACGAAGCAACAACTCTTAAGACCAAGCATGAACCTCGCTTATTGAGCATGTCAAGTTTTCATTCGAAACTGCTCATGATACATACTCACCTTTGGGTTTTCCAGATTTTGTTTTGCTTCTAGCCGAAAGTGCACCTACGAGGATCACAACCACCTCTTGATCCTTGTTGCTAAACTTTTTAAGAGGATGGTTGTTGATGCTTATGTTTATCATAAACATTGCAAATCTCGTAGTAGCATGATGACGCTAACCTTGCAAAATTGAGTATAATGCTAAAACTCTTAGTGGTGAAACCGAACTTCACCACCATTAGCCGCAAGATGAATCCCGCGGTCAAGCTTACGACCATAAACAAAGCAATCGCCGGAGATAACCCTGACCGTAAAAAAAGAGATCAATAATTCTCTCTTGTTGTTTCGTAAAAAAAAAACACAAAAAGTTTTTTTTCTTTCTCTTATTAATAAAAGCAAGAGCATGTTATCAAGTTAGTATGCACCTTCGGTATTCTTGTCGCTAACCATTTCGGTGGAGATCGATTAAGAAGAATCAAAAGAGGCATGCGATGCTTGAAAACATGGGGGCGACATCAAAGACAAAAAAAACTTGGATGCTCATGGATGATGGAACACACTCGAAAAGGAGACCGGACTTTGCACACTTGACTTTTGCACAAAAGTCCAAGTGTGGGGAAGATGGTAAAACTCTCAAGTTCCATGCACCAAGGCGTCATACAAAAAAAAAAAAAAAAACGATGGTGAATAAAAGATGATGTCACCGCCTTTGCCGAAAAAAAAAAGAAGGAAAGAAAAAAAGAGAGAGAGAATATTGATAGAAAAAAAAGAGAGAAAAAAAAGGATTGAAAAAAAAAAGAGAGAGTGTTGTCGAAAAGAAAAAAAAATATATATAAAAAAATAAGAGAAAAGAGGAGCAAAGGTTGGCCCCACATAGTCAAGATAAATACCAAAGTGCCACCCGACTCCACCCGTCATTGCTACCACAAGCAAGATGGTTCGTCTCTCATCCTTTGTCGCTACCATCAAGACTCATGGCCCATACACACGTGTGTGTGGCCTAGCCTTGAGGTGCACTCCTGGCAGGGGCCATCACGCTGCATCCCAGGCCAGATGCTTCATCCGTAGATGTTGCGGGTAAGTATATCCGTGTATGCAAGGGAAATAAATGTTCACCAACACTCTTCACTCATTTTTGTCTCCATAGTACCAAAAAAACTTCATGCTTCCCCATGTTTATGTTTTATGCTCGGGATTGAATGTTGTCACATAGGCCTATGTGGCACATTCATTGACTTTTTAGATTAAGCATGGTGCTTAGGCTAAAATAGCCTTCTTTAATCAAAATTCGACATGGTGTTGAATCTTGGTTAAATGATCTCGTAGCTTTGTTTTCATAAACAATGAGAAGTAATTTATGATGGAGGTGAATCAAAGCTATGCTTACACTTTGCTTCTTTATGATTAGCCTTGCTTGAGTGATGCTGTTGTAAACAAATAAAATAAAATAAAATAAAGTTCTCACAATAAAGGCTCTACGATGTTCATGCCGATAGAGCCATCTGTTTTTCTTCTTTTGTTTTGTTTTCTTGTTTTTGAATAAAAACCAGGTACAAGACCAAGTGTGGGGGAGATATCCCAAACACAATGAACAAACTTCTGAGATCTCCCCAACACAATGCACAAACACCGAAAGCAATTCACGATGAAGAAGGACGAGACGAACGACTACCATTAACTCCTTCCTCTTCAAACGGTGGTGTTGACGGTAACCAACGACATATTTTTCCCGTCAACTTACTACCATAAAGGGAGTAAAATTAAACCTTTTTATACTCATATACTTTTATCACTAATAAATTCCACTTGTAGTGTCTTGTATTTTATTTTGCAGATTTATAATAAAAGCAAGTGGAAAATCGACCAAAGTACGCCTTCCGAGAAAGCGCATTATTGCAAAACCCAAGCCCAAGAGCAAATCGACCCAAAACATCAAATCTGGGCCGAGCACAGCCCGGCCCACAACTTTTCAGGGCGAAAGACGACACCCCACCGAGACCCGGCCGCCGAGCCTGGGGGGTGCAAGCACCACACTGTGCGGCCGCACCCTCCCCGAGGCGGTTTCGCCCAAACCTCGGGGGGCGGTTCGTGCACTTTCCAAACGGGGTTTCCCGCCTGTGCGTTGGTCGGTTTGATACAAGGAAGGTTTACCAGGTCGGTTTTGATGTAAATTAGCACTTAGGCCCCTCCTCCAAGTGTATAAGTAGGCCCCCTCTCTCCCTCTCTCAACACACACCATTTGGAGCCTCCTCACTTTCTACTCCTCTTCTCCTCTCCTCTCTACTCCTCCACTTCTCTAGTTCTTTTTAGTCTTTAGTAGTATTTGGAGCAAGGCTAAGCTTCATTGGAGAGCTTGTACTTGGGAGAAGGAATATTCGGTATGAATACATTTATGGTTTATCCTCAAGTCTTGATCTCATATGCTTGTGCAATAGAGCTAGAGTATTTACATGTTATATTCTTGACATGTTGTTCTCGACACAATCATGATAGAAGAACTAGACTATAGTTCCTATGTCGTGGTTAGTCGTATAGAACTTAGAGCCTAACCATTCATGCCATGTATTTGAGTAGAGTAAGAGTTGTCTTTGAGGTGGCGGTTCGTTGTGTCCTTCGGGGGCTTGCTCGTGTCCTATTCCTCCATCCATTCGTAGGGTGGGGGCCATGGGGACATGAGTAGTGTCCTAGTATGCGGACGTGGTGTCCGGATGCCGTATCCTTCGAATATGAGTGCATGCCACGGTTGAGGGGGTAGGCGGCTTGGTCGTGACAAGCCTTGACCGTCCCTTGAAATCCCCCACGCTCGTGTGTGCCGTAGGAGTTCGTAAATGCCTTCCTTTAGGGCGGATGCTCCGGAGGTCTCCCCCGTCCATCTCACTCTCAGCCTAAAACTCTAGTCATCTATGTTTGCATGATTATTAACTTGTTCTTTGCACACTACTTTAGAATGCCCGCTCCACTTAGGAATATTCTTTATTCTTTATTTTTCTTTTTATCCTTGAGGTTGGCCCAAGTGTGTGTCACACTATCTTAAAATATCATTACTTACCCCTCAGATTGAGTATTGGTCAACTGCATAGACATGTCGTCTTGTTCATGACCCTGCTAGAGTCCTACACCATGCCTTCCTTTGGGAAAATATAAATAACGATACCCTGAATATCTCCGGGTGAAATGCTACAACGGTATTTCCGTGGCGCTTATGACTTGTTCAGAAATGCTCTGAGAATGCCACCCGACATCCCGTGGCGATGGTAGCCGGAATGTAACAATTCCGGTGAAGTCGTTGTGGGGAGTCAACCCGTGGTTCCCAGTGCTCTTGCCTTTTTGGCACTTGCGCTTTAGGAAACGCAACAAGCATTTCTCGGCGCCGTTGCCGGGAAGGCATTGGTTATAAAGATTCTAGAAAGACATGTTCATAATGATGTGCATGTGTAAGTAGCCATTACTCATGCAAAGCTAATCTTTCATGTTTTCTCCTCGTTGTGGATGAAGACAGATAGTGTTCGATTGGCTTGTCCCTCGTTGAGAAACTACATCGCAGATCCGGAGGCACTCCTAAGGAAGAACCCAACTCATATCAAATCTTCTCCTGCTACTCCGTCGACAAACAAACCAATCACCCTTGCATCATCTCGTATTCCACTCATGGCCAAGTCAATCCGTGACCACTCCATCCCCTCTTTTGCCAACGTGCCCGTTGGGCCCGCTGTCGACATGGGAACAGAGAACTTTGAGCTCCGGCCTGGCCTAATCAAGATGGTGCAGGCAAACCAATTTTATGGTTTGCCAAGTGAGGACGCAAAAGCGCATCTGCAACACTTCCTCGAGCTCAGTGACACCATTGTCATCCAAGGTGTCACACCAGAAGCCATTAGAATCCGTTTGTTTCCCTTCTCCATCACGGGGAAGGCGAAACAGTGGTTCTATAAAGAGACGGAAGCTGTCAACACGTGGGACAAATGTTCCACGGCATTCCTCACTAAATTCTTCCCCATGGGAAAAACTCACACCTTGAGGGGAAGAATTGCCAACTTCCAGCAGAATCCTATGGAACCCATACCCGTGGCATGGGAAAGGCTACAAGAGTACATTCAAGCATGCCCGCACCATGGGATGGAAAAGTGGCTCGTGATACAGAACTTCTACAATGGGTTAACACCCATGTCAAAAGAGCACATTGATGCCACTGCTGGAGGTGCCTTCCTCTCCCTCACCATCGATAGAGCAACAGCTCTTATGGAGAAAATAGTGTCCAATCAAGCTTGGGGGGAGGAAAGTCTTGGCAAACAAGAAGATAGCATGCAGACCGTGGAGGAGACGGACGTGCACGCTACAATGGATCTCCTATTGAAAGAACTTGACAAGTGTGCCACCGAAGAAGAAGAAACTTACGATCGGGTTCAAGGCCATAGACTCACACGTAACATGTGAAGTCTCGTGGGCAATGTTGGCCATTCGTGGAACGATCGCCTGAAAAACCAAGAAAGACGTTACTCACATCAACAACAGGTTCCGTCAACAAGGAGACCATAATGGGTGGAACAACCAGTCGCGCCCACAAAACCAAGGAGGTAATTCAAACTCAAGGTACAATTTGAATCCTCTCTCCTTGGAAGACTTGGTCTTAGACCAAGCAAAAATAATTGAAGAACTTTCAAAGAAGTTGTTGCTTAATGATAAAATAATTGAAAACATGATTTTCAAAATTAAAAGTTTAACTTCTTCTTATGAAAGACAACTGAGCTTTAATAAAATGATAGAAACCCAATTAGCTCGCTTTTCTCACGCTTTTGCTGTTGTCGGTTCGGGAAAAGTTTTGGGGCAACCCAAAATTTCTCTTGAATCTGTTAAAATGGTCTCAACGAGGTCCGGTAAGCCTCTATGTCGGAAGACAGCAAGTCTCCCTACCAGCCACCACTCATTATCAAGAAGGAGGACCCCGGCCGCCCGACAATCACATGCTCGCTTGGCCCGCATGTCTTCGAGGATGCCTTCTCACACCTTGGATCAAGCATAAACATCATGTCCAAGGTAACATATGATGAAATATTAGGTGGACCTTTGTCCCCCGTACATTTTGAACTGCGGATGGCGGATCTATCACTAAGAAAACCGGAGGGAGTAGCTCAGACGTTATAGTAAAAATCCGAGAAGCATACATCCCGACGGACTTTGTCATCCTAGACATGGGTCACAACGAGAGAGCTGCCCCAATCCTTGGGAGACCATTTCTTAACACTACAAATGCAGTTTTGCACGTGGGATCGGGGCATGCTAGCTTCCATATGCGGGGCCAAACAATGAGATGCCCATTCAATGGGTTCAACAAGCATAAGAATGCTAAAAACAAGCAGCCCAAGAAGGTAAAGCCACAAAGTGTTAAGCGTGCATGGCGCATTTAAAGGATGACATCCGCATCCACTTCTCCTGATACGGGTAACACTCCGCCAAGCACTAAATGAATGGAGAAGAGTCCCCGCTCGTCGGACTTTAAAAGGTGAGCCCTTGCCGAAGGTAAATCGGTAGTTATCTTTTTTATTTTACAATAATAATCTCCCAAAAATAACTCCATGATACTTACAATAAAAATAATAAATAAAAATAAAATTGTTTACCTCTTTGGAAGAATCTTGTTTATCAATGCATGCTTCCTCTTTCTATTTTGGCATGTCTTGGTTTGGAAGTTTTGGTTATATGTATGATCATACTTCCATAGGCGTTTTGAATTGAGCATGGTGCTTAGGTCAAAAAAGTCTACCTTGATCGATTAGACATGGAGTCGAAGTCCGTTTATTGAACCTAAAATTGCTTTGGTGTAGATTTTGGTCGATCATATGGACTAACCCCTGCAGGAATTTATCAAAATCCATAAGGGTAAGTCTTGAAGATGACAACAGGGTTAACAAAAAAAAAAATATATATATATATATAATAATAATAAAAAAATAATAATAATAAAAAGAGGGTAGAGAAGAGAAGAAGAAGAGAGGAGATAAACCTTTCAACCCCAAGAGTTTGTCCCTGTTACTTTAACGACATCAAAAGACAAGCTTGGGGGAGCCTCTAACCACGCCACCGTGCACAACTCGGATCATTGCGTGCTCAAGCTAAAAGCAAACCATAAAAGGTAAGCAAAAGGCTAGCTTGGGGAGGACTCCAAGAAAGGTAACTTGTATCTCACATTTTGATCATATTCTCTATCTTATGAAATGTTGAGTTACGCTAAAAAGACAAACTTCATTCCTATATATATGAGTTATAAAAATATTTAGTCTTAGTCCCTTGTTGAAATGATGAATAGTTGCTCTGTCTTATGCTTTGCCTGTGCCTAGTTTATAATTCGAATTTCTCTAAAGTTTGGGTTTAGTGGCTAATTCTAAAAACTCATCCCTGAAAAGCCCGATTCATGTGGGTTGCATAGGCTCTATCTAGTCTAAGTTGTTGCCAAGTATGATATGGTACAAATGGATTTGCTATGACTTCGTCCGTAAAAGAGAAACTTGACATCCGGGAATCTATATTTTGAAAAGAGAAATGTTTTTGGGCTATGCTAAAAAAAAAAAAAAGATGAAAAAATGGACAAGTGTCCGAGAGCGAGTAGAGCCCACATCTCTAAAAAAAAAAAAAAAAAAGAGAGGGAATAAAAGACAAAAGTCTAGGGCGAAAGAGAGCCCACCTCTCTAAAAAAAATGATATAGCAATAAAGCCCATGCTTTCTCAAAAAAAATATATATATATATAAAAAAAAAAATATTATCTAAATAAAAACCCGGATAAAAAGTTGATCAAAAGGATGAATGATAAGCACCTCTCGTTATAACCGTTCTATCCGCAACCGCCCAAGGCTTTGAGAAAGTTGGAAAGCCCCGCTTCTGATGAAAGGTAATAAAGGGTGGGAAAAAGATGTGCCATTTTATTTAAACTCTAGTAGAAAATCTTATTATAACCCCGGCACTTGAAAAATGTAATCGGCATAGTAGCAACTCCCGATCAACAACCAAGTACTTATCTCTTTTGCTCGAGGACGCCGCGCAAAGGGTAAGCTTAGGGGAGTTTGTTGACGGTAACCAACGACATATTTTTCCCCGTCAACTTACTACCATAAAGGGAGTAAAATTAAACCTTTTTATACTCATATACTTTTATCACTAATAAATTCCACTTGTAGTGTCTTGTATTTTATTTTGCAGATTTATAATAAAAGCAAGTGGAAAATCGACCAAAAGTACGCCTTCCGAGAAAGCGCATTATTGCAAAACCCAAGCCCAAGAGCAAATCGACCCAAAACATCAAATGCGGGCCGAGCACAGCCCGCCCACAACTTTTCGTATTAAAGACGACACCCCACGAGACCCAGGCGGGCCGAGCCTGGGTGGTGCGCACCACCACCCAGGCGGCCGCACCCCCCCCCGAGGCGGTTCGGCCCAGCCTCGGGGGAGGTGGTTCGTGCACTTTCCAAACGGGGTTTCCGCCCTGCGTTGGTCGGTTTGCACATACAAGGAAGGTTTACTGTCGGTTTTGATGTAAATTAGCACTTAGGCCCCTCCTCCAAGTGTATAAGTAGGCCCCCTCTCTCCCTCTCTCAACACACACCATTTGGAGCCTCCTCACTTTCTACTCCTCTTCTCCCTCTCCTCTCTACTCCTCCACTTCTCTAGTTCTTTTTAGTCTTTAGTAGTAGTATTTGGAGCAAGGCTAAGCTTCATTGGAGAGCTTGTACTTGGGAGAAGGAATATTCAAGATGAATACATTTATGGTTTATCCTCAAGTCTTGATCTCATATGCTTGTGCAATAGAGCTAGAGTATTTACATGTTATATTCTTGACATGTTGTTCTCGACACAATCATGATAGAAGAACTAGACTATAGTTCCTATGTCGTGGTTAGTCGTATAGAACTTAGGGCCTAACCATTCATGCCATGTATTTGAGTAGAGTAAGAGTTGTGCTGAGGTGGCGGTTCGTTGTGTCCTTCGGGGCTTGCTCGTGTCCTATTCCGTCCATCCGTAGGGTGGGGGCCATGGGGGACATGAGTAGTGTCCTAGTATGCGGGGCGTGGTGTCCTGATGCCGTGTATCCTTCGAATATGAGTGCATGCCACGGTTGAGGGGGTAGGCGGCTTGGTCGTGACAAGCCTTGACCGTCCCTTTAAATCCCCCACGTTCGTGTGTGTGCTTTGTAGGAGTTCGTAAATGCCTTCCTTTAGGGCGGATGCTCCGGAGGTCTCCCCGTCCATCTCACTCTCACCTAAAACTCTAGTCATCTATGTTTGCATGATTATTAACTTGTTCTTTGCACGCTACTTTAGAATGCCCGCTCCACTTAGGAATATTCTTTATTCTTTATTTTTCTTTTATCCTTGAGGTTGGCCCAAGTGTGTGTCACACTATCTTAAAATATCATTACTTACCCCCGTATTGAGTATTGGTCAACTGCATAGACATGTCGCCTTGTTCATGACCCCCTGCTAGAGTCCTACACCATGCCTTCCTTTGGGAAAATATAAATAACGATACCCCCGAATATCTCCCGGTGAAATGCTACAACGGTATTTCCGCGCGCTTGCGGACTTGTTCAGAAATGCTACGAGAATGCCACCCGACATCCCGCGGCGATGGTAGCCGGAATGTAACAATTCCTGAAGTCGTTTGTGGGGAGTCAACCCGTGGTTCCCAGTGCTCTTGCCTTTTTGGCACTTGCGCTTAGGAAACGCAACAGGTGGTTTGTGCATCTCTCGCTCTCACTTCTCCCGTAAGTTTTGAAGTTTAAATTTGAACATATCAAAAGACAAAACTTTTCAGGCCACATCTCCATGCTATCCTATGATAAAATTTGCATACTCTTTATTCCTCGCTAATATTCCTATAACTTGTGAGCTATCTATCATAGGGACCCCATGTTATCTAAGTAATTGGAGTATGTGATATAGCCGGATGATTTGAACCTTGCTCTTTTATATGAACTTGGGATTTGTTTTCAAAATTCAAAATTCAAATAGAATGCTCCTCAATGATATGCAAATTCCTACCGAGCCATATCAAGTTTATCAAGTGCAAAAACTATCACACATATGTCGCTTATCTTTGCATTGAGCTTGTGTCAAGTCTTGTTGACCCTTGTTGAGATCGTTGTCATGCCCCCAAGATCAAGAATCACGTACACTCCACATATACCAGCTATTCCTACACTGGGAATACGCTAAAACATGCTTCCGTCCACCATACAAAAAGCTCGCTCCTACACCGAGTAGACAAAAAAAAAAAGAAGAAGAGATATCTTAGAAATAAAATACTTTTCGGTGCTTTACCGGATAGTGATCTCTCTACATTTGTGCTTCAAAGAGACATGGCTACGAAAAAAATAGGGACACATGAAAGTCCCATGATAAAAAAAGAGTTGGACACATGAAGGTCCAAGACTTTTATGAAAAAAAAAAAAAAAAAAATGATGAGCACATGAAGGCTCATGCAAAAAAAGATAGCCATGTTCTCAAGAGTAAAGTTTTATCATAAGAGAGATCACACATATCACGGAGTATAGTATAGGTTCCACTTTATTATATCCACACACACATGCACTTCTTGATCTAGGGGTATGCCATCCTTCTCCTCGGATCCGAAGCTTTGACCGAGCAACATATGCAGAGTAAGTATGCCTTCATCTCTTTCCCTACCTAAAGATCCACATAAGCTTTGTAGAAGCGGGAAAGAAAAAAAAAGGCAAACCTTTGATATGCCTTGGTGAGGAACCAAACACAAACTTGAATGATCTCGAGTGAATCATTCGAGGAGCTAAGCTATATTTACCTTTTCAAAATCAAATAAGAACCCAAGTTCCCGCACTTATTTGAAGCAAGGGATTTGAATCCGTGTTGTTCCATAATTCAATTACCCAAGATTAACATGGCGATACACATCAAAAAGTTCACAAGTGCAGGTGAAGCTTGGAATAACTTGTATGCAGGTTACATATCAAGGAGATGACCCATCTTAGTCCTCAACCTTTACTCGAGGACGAGCAAAGGACTAAGTGTGGGGAGTTTGTTGATGGTCGTTAACTACCTATTTTATACCGTCAACATTAGTATAAATCCACCAAAACATAATATCAATAGGGCTTTGAGCTAACCATTTCCACAAGTTTTGGTACTTCACTTGTTTTGCGGGGGCAATGTTGGAAACATATACATTTTGGGCCAAAAGCAAAGGAAAACATATAAAAGATAACAAGGCCCTAAATGGACATAAGCAAAGCAAGGAGAAGAGAGGAGAAAAGCCCATAAAATATCAATATCCAAACACAAGCCCAAGAGGTCTAGGCCCGAATCCAACATGAAATGATAAACGGGCCGCAGGACATGGGTTCAATGTTTTGGGCATAACTTTCTCATACAAAATCGGATTTCAGCGAACGAATACTCGAAACGAAGCTAACTCCGAGGCCCACGTGCTCATGCAAAGTTTCAGCCCAAACGGAGATCATATTGGTGCGCGCACACCTTAGGTGCGCCCGCACCCTCGCAGAGGCCAAACGGCCCATCTTCGTCCCCGGCGGCCCATCTCGACCTGAAAAGTCCGGAGGCGGTGTGAGAGATCGGCGGAGGAGAGATGTGAAGGGCTAAGAGCGGGAAGTGCCGGATTTGTCGGTGTCTCCCCAACCTTGTACCTCGGTGGATTCGTGCTTAGCTCCTTCACGGGATCTTGGCTAAGTAAGCTTCCACGGTTTTGATAATCTTTATTGTCTTTTTTTGTTTATCCACGATTTATCTACTTGTTTGCGGGATTGATAGTCGTACCTTCGGTCGTAACTCCCGGAGAAGGAACTCTTTGACCGGGAACCTTGATCGACCCAAGAGTTGTGGATGGTAGTGCAAACGTGGTGTTTGGGCTAGCGTTCACCTATCTTTTGCAAAGCATCCCACGGTTGAGGGGGTAGGCGGCCGGGTCGTGACAAGCCTTGACCGCCCCTCGAAATCCCCCCCACGCTCGGCCGTGGCGTAGAGCTAATTGCCGAAGCTGCCCGGTTGGGCGCTGGCGGTGCCCGAAGAACAAGTAGCTCGAGAGACGGCTAACCATAGACCCTAAAGGTGTAGGGACCCTTCTCGATAATCCTCCCCATCTTTGGCCTTGTGTGTCCTTGGGCGAACTAGTTAGGAGAGAGTACCTCCGTTCCTGTGGAAAATACGATACCCCTGAATATTTCCGGTGAAAGCTACAACGACAATTCTCAGACGCTTGCGATTTATCTCGCATACGTTAAGAAACGCCAACGTAAGATCGATCCTTAGAAGTTCTTTGAAGAATTGAACTCGAAGAAGGAATCTGAGTTTGAGGCAAGTATAGCATGGGACTATCCTTGTTAGCTATACACTTTATAATCATAATTCATATGCATGTGTCCACCTTGACAAACTTAGAGATTATAACATAGTTATTGTTATCTTGTACCTTGTTGCCTATGGGGATGTTTGCATATGGGTAGTATTTTGCTAGTGCTCAACTTTAAATAATTATGATTTAATGATGACTATGATATAAACAATGATTTGTATGAGATGATGTTTACCATGGACCATAGGGTGAGAGTTCATGCCTCTTCATGGAACTCTTGGCCCTCCATAAGGACTTATCCTTTGGCAAAAACTCGACTTTACAAGATGCACCGTGGGGGTTATATGGCTCTGACTTTAGTCAGTCAATGAACCTTTCCTATCTTGTCAGGGTTACCCTCTTGTGGCACAAATGGGGGAAGGTCGACTGTGGGAGCCCTACGGGTTTGATCCTACAGAATAACCATTGAATCCTAGCGGCTTTGACATTTTAGAAGAACCATTGAAAGTCTTTATATGATTCTTGGTGGATTGGGCCTTGCTAACCCGTGCATTTGAGAATCATGACTCATAGTGAAAGTGTACACCTCTGCGCAGAGTTTGATCAAACTGATATATCAGTCATGCTCACGGTCACGAGCGGCCCGGAAAACTCAAGGAATAGTGATCAATGGATGTTGAGATTGAGATAAGGTTGAGACATGGATTTAAGTTGATGATGGTCTTGGTTCGGATGATAATGATGATGATGATGAAGACGGCTACGATGAGAATGTTCTTTTATATAATCATGTGGGTTAATCAGGGCTTAAGCCCAACTTTTTGCTTAATTAGTGCTAAAATTGTGACTCACTAAAATGCTTACCGATAAAACCGGTGTCTACCTTTTGAGCCTCATAACCCCATGTTATATTTGCTTTGAGTTTGACATGGACTCACCCTTGCAATATCCCACTCAAACCAGGTGGATTGCAAGATTACTAGAGTTTTGAAGGAGTCGGGGCTTGTGATCAACCGCTTAGTTTGTCCCTCGTGGTGTGGAGGCTTCACCCCAAGATCGGAGTGTCTTTCCGTTGTTCGTGCTTTGAGGTTATCTTCTTGTATTAAGTTTGTTATATATTAAGCATTATGTTTTGATATTTCCTTTAATTGTAACTATATATGAGATTTGACTTCACGGGCTCACATATGGTGTGTATCCGGTTTTGTTCTTAAAACCGGGTATGACATCACAGTAATACCAAAACTCGTGGAAATATATTAGTTAGGCCCCTAGACTTATGTTGACATCTAACTTAAGCCCTTATTTCATGTTAATTGATTAATAATATTATGCTATAACAGGTGTCAACAAGCTCCCCAAGTTTACCTCTTGCTAGTCTCTAGCAAGACACATGATATTATATTAAACTACTTACTTGGATCAGGAGTTGCTGCAACGCTATCACACCTTAAGAGTACACATGCTTTCAAACAAAATTTCTCTCCAGATAAAGATAAACTTTTTAAAACTTTAACTTACCCATATTACCTCTTACCTTTTGGGGCTTATAACCTTTTCTTCAATCTTGGGTAATTGAAAGATAGAACATTCAAGTCGAGCACTATATCTCAAACTCTTTTGATCAACTGTCCTTCTGGAGTTTTTGCTGGTTTTCAAATAAAACTCAAAGTTCCCAGATGACTCTTTCTAATCTCTCATTTGTGGTATTTATGGATCCACTCTAATTAAGGCAATAAGGTAGTGTTGCCTTTCTCTCATAATATGTAGTATTTTTGGCTAAGGCAGCAGCACACTATGCCTTCTTCTCTCTCACCCTATATCTAAGGCTTATATCTGGAGCTCATAGGTAGGAGAAAACTAACTTTACTTACTAAGCATATATTGTAAATTCAAGCAATGGATCCAAAGTTACAAGTCACACTGATCAAGTGGTGCATGTGTATGGTGGATAGAATATAGATAGATGGTAGGGAATATAGTAAAGTGTATAGAATGAATGAGGGAAAATCTTACTTATGCTCCTTGAGGAATCATCTCTCTCTTAGAATTTGGAAACTCTGTAGAGAACCTGGGTTGTATCTTTTTTTTCTTTTTATTTTCTTTTTATGGAGAGGCGAGCATCTAAGTACCCATTGTTTTCAGCGGACACTTGTCCATTTTTTAACTCTCCTTTATTCTTCCTTTTTCTTAGGGAGGTAGGCTCTACTCGCCCGTATGACACTTGTCCATTTTTCATCTCCCTTTCTCTCTCTCTTTTTTAATCTACAACCCAAATCTCTTTTGCAATAACTTTTGAGAGATAAACAAATGTAATGGAGCTTTTGTAAGATATTGGCTAGCAATGAATGAGTGGATGGGTACAGGGAATATTTTTGGTTGCGCTCTCCTAGGATAGGAGTAGAACATTTTTGTCTGGCTAGAGTGAAATGGATAGTGGTATATATATGGTGGGTGTATATGTGGTGGATGCGTACTTCCGTGGTGGAAATAGCATATAAGTGTATGAAGTCGAGTGGAGTGGAATGTAGTGAGGTGGAATGGAGTGGAGTGTACATGATCAGCATGACAAGTTTCTAAGGGTCGACAAAAGATTGAACAAACTCAATGCAAAATAAGTAGCCTATATATATCAAAAAAGATTTTCCTAATTTAAGGAACATGTATATATGGCTGTGGTAGGAGGTTCACACTCTTGTCACACAGAACTTATCATGTGCATTTTCAATTTTCAAAATATAAATCTCCGTAAATCTAGTGTCACTAGGAGTAAGATCAAATATCAGCTCAGACTATCATATATCATATCTGTCAATTACCTAGACTTTAGAGCAAGCATTTGCAACCCATAGGTTTCAGGTTTAGAGCAAATATCAAGTCAAAGTAATTTTTGCAAATGGAGCTCAAGAGAAATTAAGCTTGAAAGCTAGGTACTAGAAAAGTATAACAACGGAGCAACTATTCATCATCTCCATGTTGGCAAATTTTTGGGGTTCATTTTAGTTGAGCAAAGTAAACTTAGTGTGCACTCTCTCTTGATCCTTTTATTCACACTCTAATTAAAGACTCTTAAAACAATTAGACTTTATAAAACTAGACTCTTAACACACTCTCTAGCAAACAAATATATATTTAATTAATAATACTAATATTAATACTATAGATAGAGATACTTATCGGGATAATCGGGGGTTGCACTCCCCAAGCTAGATTGGAGTGTAGTCTTTAATGATGTAGAAGATGAGGTAGTTGGCAAATGGGGTTGGCACCTAACTTGTCTCTTCTCCTTTTGAAATCTGCTGATTTCAAATAGACAACAAAGCTAGTGGAACTTGATTAAGCATTAGGGGTTAGCCACATTGCTTTAGTTTGCCTGAGATATATTTTTGGATTTTTATTTTTATATGCAAGAAAAGATAAAATACTTATACATCTTTATTTTATTTTTTATGCCACCACAAAGAAATAGCCTAAAGGTGTTTAAACCTCTGGGGGATATTGGCATGGGGCTTAAAAAGTTTTCACAAAACAAAAGACAAAATATTTTTGTTGTTTTCAAATGCGTATATAAAATACTTAAAAAAGATAAACATGATAGAGAAAGAATAAATGTGCAATGCAAGGATTTAAACATGGATAACTACCGAAGTTACCTTTCGGCGAGGATTCGGTGTTTTGAGTCCTCCGAACAGGACTTCAAGTTCTCGCTCTTCACTCCCATGGTATATCGGTTGTCACAATCGGTGGTACTAATGATTCTATAGTTTCTTCCGATGATGTTCTCGGGAGATGTCTTCTTCTTCCTCCATCTTTGTTTAGATGATGAACTTTTCTCTGGAGTAGTTGATTTTGTTTTCTCTCGTGGATGTATTAGGTGTAAGAAACTTTACCTCTTTAGCTTTTAATTCTTTTCTAGCTTCCATTAGTAAGGAGAAAACTTGTTGATCTCTGTTCCACCAATACTCATCAGCGTGCTTTTTCATATTCTTCCCATGATTCTCCCAATTCTTTAGAGAACTTCATTTGCGTGAGACAAATTGTCCCTCCCTAGTGGGAAGTTGAGCTAGTTTTTCCTTGATGTATGCCGTGTCTTCTTTTATTTGCTTATCTAGCTTATTCATAGCTTTTCTATGTGCCTTAAGATGCCATCCTAATATTGAATCTGTTGGTACCATCGTATCATCTTCTGGATTCTTAATCCACTGCTTTCTATGACGGCGACCTGACCTGCTTTTTCCCGGGTCTTTCATAATTATTATAACTATTAAAGAAAACACGTACCTTCTTTTAGGGAATTGGAAATGAATCTCTCCTGTATGGATGTAGATGATTGCGCGCCAGTAGTGTTGAGGAATGGTCTCCCAAGCACTAATGGAGGATCTTCTTCCTTTCCCATGTCCATGATTCTGAAGTCAATGAGAACATAGTGGTCCATAATCTTGACTGGTACGCCTTTGGCAATCTCTTCAGAATTCTGAAGATTGGTCGCGCCATCTGTAGTGCATACGTTGGTTGCAATGGCAATTTTCCAAATAGTAGTTCATATGTTACTTTTGCCATTAGATTAATACCGGATCCCGTATCGTAAAATGTATTATAGAAATTCCACCGATTGATAAAGCAATGAATAGTTGGGGTACCTGGATCATCTTGTTGACGAAGAATAGGAGACTGAAGTAAATGGTCACTTTCAGTACTTACCTTGTTTACCACCATTACCTTTGTAGGTCGCGCCTTCTTGTTTCTATTCGATTCCTTCTTCTATTCTTGATGTAGATTTCTATCTTTGGTTCGAGATAAATATGAATAGGAATGTTGGGGTTGAGTAGGAGAGGTGTGTACCTTATTCTTGAAATTGAATTTCTCCTTCTTCCCTTTGATGTTGAAACAAATTTTCGCATTGTCCGCGTAGATGATATCTTTAGCTGAACATAAGAATGGTCGACCAAGTATGATTGTTGATCTTTCATTTCTTCCGGTATCTACGATTTGCGCTAAGTCTGGCCGGTGCGTAAGAGCCTCCGATTCCCACACACACATCTTCAAGGATCCCCTCGGGATAACAGAATGATTGATCTGCTAGCTGCAAGCACATATTTGTTTTCCATAGTGGTTCACTATAAATTTTTTCATAAATTACCTTGGGCATTATATTCACGCTTGAGCCGAAATCACATAGAGCATTATCGAAGGTGTGTTGTCCAATCCGATTGTAATGACCGGCCTCTGATTGACGGTAACCAACTACATAATTTAAACGTCAACATTCTACCAAAAGGGGAGTAAAACTATACCTTATCATGCTCATATACATTTACAACTAATATATTTCCACTTGTAGTGTCCAAATTATTATTATGCAGATTCATATAAGAAACAAGTGGAAAATGTACCAAAAGGCCTCCCTCGAAAGCGCATTCTGAAGAACATCAAGCCCAAGGGAGAAATGGACCAAAAACGCGCAAGCTGGGCCGAGCAAACACCGCCATACAACTTTTTCAGGCCAAAATATGCCCGCAAGGCCCGGCCGAACCGAAGCCCGGGGTGCGCTACAAGCGCCCCTAAGGTGCACCCGCACCCATCCCGAGGCAGTTCAAGCCTGTTTTGGCGGGCGGTGCATTACCTTCTATGGAGGGCGTTGCCGACGTTGGTTGGTCGGTTTAGCAATTTAGGCGAGGTGTACCAAGGTCGGTTTGACTCCTTCCATATGGGGAGGGACATTTTCCAACGAGCCCCCCTCCTCTACCTATAAAGGAGGCCCTCTCCCTCTTCCCTCAACACACCAATTCCACACAACACAAGGAGGAGCCACAATGTAGAAGAGAGGAAGAAGTCCCACTCCTATTCTTATTCTTCTTCCTCTTAGTTCTAATGGAGAGTGAGAGAGGAAGGCTAGAAGAGGGCTTGGCCTCTTCTCCATGGAGTCCCTGTGCCCCACGATGCATCGCGGATCTCGGTGGCCGGAGTGTCGTACTTGTGTTGACGGTAACCAACCGCAAATTAAACACCGTCAACACAACACCAAAACAACCTAGAAATAGGGATTTCAACTAACATATTCCAAAGTTTTGGTGTTTATTTGGACTTGCAGGTACCAACTCAAGAATAATCACTTTGGGCCAAAAGTACAAAGAAAAAGAAATAAAAACCATTCACAAATGTTGACACCTGCTATAGCATAATATTAATAGTCAACTAAACATGGAATAAGGGCTTAAAATGAATATCAATAGAGTATAGGGGTTTTACTAACATAATTCCACGAGCTTTGGTGATTTATATATTTTCGTGGACTTAACCGGATAAATGCAGGGGAAGAATGGAGAAAGTTCCGTAATATATCTCACATATGATGACAAGACTTAACCGTGAAGTAACTCGACCCAAAATGTGGACTAAAACACTCTAGAAGATACCGAGAAGACACCGAGAAGAGACGGGAAGCCAAGGTGGCTTGCCACCCCGGCCGCCGGTGCCAACTAAATTTTGGCCGCCAGTGGGTCCCACACGTAAGCCTCATCTTCCTATGGCGGTTCACTCACCGACATTGAGGTTGTATCTACACCGTTATTGAAGGTCGGTTTGATCCAATGGTCATCGTTCATCGCCAAGGACTATATAAGCAGCCCCGGGTGGTCGACCCCAAGGATTATCTCTCTCATTATCTTTCATTAGTTATCTGAGCAAAAGTTAGGGTTTCAATTAGAAGAGAGATCCCTCTAGTTGTCTAGTTGTCTAGTTGTCTAGTTCATTGTTGACGGTAACCAACTACATATCAAACACCGTCAACATACACCAAAACCACTTAGAGATAGGGCTTTTGACTAACAAATTCCATAGTTTTGGTGTATATTTGGTTCTTGCAGGTACAAGACAAGACATGTGCACTTTGGGCCAAAATACAAGGAAAAGAATAAAAAATACAATAAATAGAAAAAACCCACAAGTGACAAATGGCAAGACCAATCCAACTTACCTCGGCCCAGGCCACAAACTCAGGCTCTCCACGTCCAAACCAGGCCCAAGATAACGAAACATGACGACACGTCAAAGTCGGGCGGGTTTGGGGCTCGACCCGAGGTGCGCCCGCACCCTCCTTGACGACAGGGGCGGGGGACCCGGGTTCGAAACCTGCAAACCGACTATTCTTGGTTGGTTTTGGACATTATGGTGGTGGTGGCTATTTTCCAAGGACCCCCTCTACTCAAGCTATAAAAGGAAGGCTCCTACACCTCTCCCAACAAGCATTCCAAGGAGAATTCAGCACACTTGAGCAAGAGGAGTAAGCTTAGCCTTCTTCCTACCTTGTAAATTCTAGAGAGTGAGAGAGGAAAAGCTAGAAGGAACTTGGCCCCTTCTACTCCGGAGTTGCCGGAGTAGCTTCGGTGATCCGTGGTTCCTAGGAGGTCGGAGTGCCGACTTGTCGGCACCACGACGCTTGTACCTCTACGGGCTTCTTACAATTTGGTGAGCAAGCTTGTGTTCATCTCTCGGCTTATTGTCTTTCCGATTACATTATCTTAACTTGTTATAGTCTTACGGGATCGGTAGATTGTCTCGTATGAGCGTTAGTTCTTGGTGAAGGAACTCTTTGACCGGGAACCTTGGCCAACATCAAGAACGTGACCAATAGTGCAAACGTGGTGTTTGGACTAGCGTTAAGCCTACCTTTTGCGAAGCATCCCACGGTCGTGAGGGTAGGCGGCGGGGTTGTGACAGACCTTGTCCATCCTTTGTAATCCCTCCACGTTCGGGTGTGACGTAGAGCTAATTGCGGGACTACTGCCCGGTTTGGGCGAGGGCGGTGCCGAAGTAAGGAGATAACAACGCGAAATCACCGATCGGAAATCTAAGCCCATAGGGAGACCTCATTACTCGTAGAACCTAACCTTGCCTTGGGTAGACACAGGCCCAGGAAGCCCTCAACGCAACCGTCCTTGCGAATTATACGATACCCTGTTTATCACCGGGTGAAGTGCTACAACGGTATTTCCCGTGCGCTTGCGGACTTTGCTGCTTTCGCTAAGAAACACCAACAAGCATTTCTGGCGCCGTTGTCGGGGACGGTTGTCGTAGTTGTATTTCGCACCTAGTCGACCCGTGTGTCTAGAATATCTCCTATAAAACAAAAACCCAAAAATAGTTCCTTACCCATGGAGCAACCCACCATTCAAATCCTATCCGCTCCTAAGGGCGAGCTCGTAGAACCACTCCGATCTGCGAAGCCAATCACAGCTTCCGATTATGAGCTCCGCCCTGGCTTTATAGCCATGGTTCAGGCCCGAGCCTTTTCAGGCTCCGAATACGAAAACCCATATCATCACTTACGGGAGTTTGAGCTGCTCTGTGGATGCCTGACTATTGCAGGCATGACACATGACACGTTGAGGTGGAAGTTGTTTCCGTTCTCTCTCACAGAGAGGGCGACTCAATGGTACGCCCATAACGTAGGATTGGTAAATGGAGAATGGGAAGAACTGCGAAGCAGATTCTGTATAGCGTTCTATCCCTTATCCAGAATCGCGGCCCTGCGACAAGAGATCCTCAACTTCCAACAAAAAGAGGGTGAAACCATAGGTGCGACACAGGGACCGTTTACCATTCTTACCAAATCCGCCCGAATCTGTCCATCCCAAACCATGTGTTGTTACAACACTTTTGGCTAGGTTTGGATAGAGCAAATGCACTACTGCTTGATTTAGCTGCCGGAGGGTCGTTCGCACATAAAACCACAGCGGAAGGAGAAGCTCTCCTAAATCGTATTCTTGAGAATACTCCTCCGCTAGAACCCATCCGAGTAGAACCCAAGCAGAAACCAGAGGAAGTCTCTTCGGCTACTGCCGAACCTGAAACATCTTTAGAGAGACCCTCGCCTGAACCAGAACCAAAGGAGACCGCATGGACGGATCTCCCATTTTTCGAGGAAGACCCTACTGAACAATTTGGTAATACCTCGAATTACGAACAATGGAAGAAACCACCTGTCCCAGTTGGCCCTGAACCACCCCTGGATGAACTTTTTCTCCAGGAGTCTATTAAGGAGCTAACCGCTATCATGAGTCTGAGAATGGCTACGGGAGGAAGGGCCCTCTTTGAAGAAATTCGATTGAACCATCCCTTTACGCCTATACATTTGCAAATATCAAGGGGACGTAGTGGAGGTCATGTATAACCCCTGCTGTGGGCATAAACATCATGTCCAAATCCTTTGCACAAACAATGTGACAAGGAAGCACCTAGAACCCACACAAAAGGACATTGCGCATAGCACCTCGAACCATCGTAAAATGCCGTGAGGTTATACACGACCAGATTCTTCTTCACGAGAATGTCAAATTATCTCCGGATTTTCATATTTTTGTTATCCAAGATTTTGACATCCCTAATCGGCATCCCTTGGAAAAGATTCTTGATCTACCACAATCCAGGGATTTAGATGTCAAACTAGGAGGCAAATCATTGTCCATACCAGTTACTCGAGCCAAAAAACTTCGATAACGGATTCCCTCCATGAGTATGACACGCCCGGGAGGTCAAAGGAGTCATGCTCTATGAAAACCCCGAAGCAGGACCTAGAACGTGACGCCCAATTCTTCATAGAAGAAGAGGGGCGACTCGGGGAAACCATAGAACTTCCCCAAGAGGAAGAGCTGACTCGACCTCCAGTTGAGCTTAAACCCCTGCCCCCCCCTACGCT
This sequence comes from Hyparrhenia diplandra, assembly GCA_015847255.1. NCBI lineage: Eukaryota > Viridiplantae > Streptophyta > Magnoliopsida > Poales > Poaceae > Hyparrhenia > Hyparrhenia diplandra. Next base: position 202,015 of record JADLZK010004293.1, on the reverse strand, counting down.
ATGTATTCCTAAACGGTGACACACAAGCTCCGCTTATCATTAGTGATAAACTTAGTGACCGGAGGCGACCCGGCTCATAGCCGTTTTAGAGAAACATAGATCGGTCTTGGGTATTCCTTACAAGACCTAAAAGGGTAAGCCCAACACTCGCACACATCGTATACCTATTGACCCTTCCAGTACCCCATCACGCGAACCACAGAGAAGGCTCAATAATGCGATGCGTGAAGTCATGAAGAAGGAAGTTCTCAAACTTCTTCACGCCGGGATAATCTATCCCGTACCACATAGCGATTGGGTTAGCCCAGTCAAGTGGTCCCTAAAAAGGGAGGAATGACGGTCGTTGAGAACTCTAAAACGAGCTCATTCCGCAAAAAGACAAGTCACGGGGTGGAGAATGTGCATCGACTATAGAAAACTTAACAAGGCGACTAAGAAAGATCACTTCCGCTTCCATTCATTGATGAGATGTTGGAACGGTTAGCGAAACATTCTTTCTTTTGTTTCCTTTGACGGGTATTCGGGTACCACGGATCCCGATCCACCACGATGACCAAAAGCAAGACCACCTTCACATGCCCATACGGAACCTATGCCTACCGTAGAATGTCATTTGGGCTGTGTAATGCACCTGCTTCTTTTCAGCGGTGTATGATGTCTATCTTCTCAGACATGATTGAAGAGATCATGGAGGTCTTCATGGACGACTTCTCAGTCCATGGTAAGACTTTCGAAGGCTGTCTGAAGAATTTAGACAAGGTCTTGCAGCGATGCCAAGAAAAGGACCTGGTGCTTAATTGGGAAAAGTGCCATTTCATGGTCCGGGAAGGCATCGTTCTTGGACACCTAGTGTCCGAGAGGGGGATTGAGGTAGATAAAGCTAAGATAGACGTTATCGAAAAGCTACCTCTCCCTGAATGTCAAAGGGATCCAAGCGGTTTCCTAGGCCATGCGAGGAATTCTATAGGAGGTTTATAAAAGATTTTTCACAAATCTCTAGGCCCCTCACGAACCTGCTAGCCAAGGACGCACCTTTCGACTTCACAGATGAGTGCATGCACGCTTTCGAAACCCTTAAGAAAGCACTCATCTCGGCTCCGATCATCCAACCCCCGGATTGGTCGCCGCCGTTTGAAATCATGTGCGATGCTAGCGACTATGCCGTTGGTGCGGTCTTAGGCCAAACCAAAGATGAAAAGCAGCATGCAATCGCATATGCAAGCAAGACTCTAACAGGAGCCCAGCTTAACTATGCCACCACAGAAAAAGAGCTCCTTGCAGTAGTCTTCGCTATCGAGAAATTTCGCACTTACTTAGTGGGTGCAAAGATAATCGTTTACACCGATCACGCTTTGCACTTAAGTATCCGCTCACTAAGAAAGACGCGAAACCTCGGTTGATCATTTGGATTCTTCTACTCCAAGAATTCGATCTAGAAATAAAAAAGATAAAAGGGAGTAGAAAATACCGTTGCGAGATCATTTTGTCGCGTATGCAGGTCACTAACATGAAACCTCCAATCAATGACTACATGCGTGACGACATGCTACTAAAGGTGTCGGACTCAATCCATGGTATGCAAACATTGTCAACTTTATGGTTGCGGGATATGTACCACCCGAGGGACAAGCGGAAATTGCAAGTAGAAAGCCGACGACACCCTTTGGGATGAACCGTACTGTCTGAGTATGTGGTGACGGCTTGCTAAGAAGATGTGTACCAAGGGAAGAGGGGATGCAAATCATCGAGAAATGTCATGCATCACCCTACGCGGCCATACGGAAGTATTCCGCACACACAAGCCAAAATCTGGCAAAGGCGGATTTTACCGGCCAACGATGTATGAAGACACAAAAGAATTTATCAAAAGATGCTCAAGCTGCCAAAGGACCGGAAATATCACTGCTCGTGATGCGATGCCCCTGCACTACAACCTTCAAATAGAAATATTTGATGTGGGGGCATTGATTACATGGGGCCATTCCCTAAGTCCCATGATTGCGAGTACATCCCGGTGGCAAAGTGGATTATGTCAAAATGGGTAGAAGCAATGCCATGCGAGCTGCGGCGCCAAACATGCAAGCAAGATGTTTCACGAAGTGATTTTCCCCCGTTTCGGAACCCCACGCATGGTGATAAGTGACGGAGGATCACACTTCGTGGACAAATCATTCAGGGCATTCCTGAAGGAACTTGGCGCCAAGCACAACATTGCTACCCCGTACCATCCGCAAACTAGCGGGCAAGCCGAAACCTCAAACAAGCAAATCAAAAACATACTCCAGAAGACGGTCAACGAGATGGGGAAGGGATGGAAAAACAAGCTACCGGATGCTCTCTGGGCATATCGGACAGCATATAAAGCCCCCATCGGCATGTCACCCTACCAGCTGGTATATGGCAAAACCTGCCACTTACCAGTTGAGCTGGAACATCGAGCTCACTGGGCCATCAAGAAGTGGAACATGGACGTCAAACTCGCCGGAAAGAACCGACAGAGGCAAATCTCTGAGCTGGAAGAATGGCGAGAGAAGGCGTACCACAGTGCAAAGCTCTACAAAGAGCGCACAAAAAGATGGCATGATCAGCGCATAAAGATCAAAGAATTCACCACGGGCGATAAAGTACTCTTATTCAACTCTCGGGTGAAATTATTCGGCGAAGGAAAGCTGAGAAGCAAGTGGAAAGGACCGTACATCGTCATCAACACCTCGCCACATGGCGCAATTACAATCCAAGATGACGCCGGTTCAATCCAAAAGGTAAATGGACAACGTCTCAAGCTTTTCTTTGAACCCCTGCCTGATCTTAACCAAGAGCTTGATAGAATAGATTTATGCTTTGAAAATAATTAATTCAAAATAAAAAAAGCTTATGAGGTTATGTTTATTTTGTTTACCTTTTTGCCCTCACTAGCTCTTTGCCGATTTGTGCTTGCTTTATTTATTTATTATTTTGCACAATTTTCTATTTTCAAAGAATAAATCCAGAGAGAAATCAAACCTGGGATTGGGAATCTAGGATTAGAGCTCGCGCGGCAAACGGCAGAATTCAAACTTTCAAACCCAATGACGAACGTGGCGAAAAACTCGACCGGGGGGACGCCCGGGAGGGTGCGCCCGCACCAGGGTGCGCCCAAGACTGGGCCGGCACGGTGGCTCCCCGATTTCGTCCACCGCCTTTTTACCCTCGAATGAATAGCATTGATGTTTTTATTTGATACAAATCAAATTGTGTCGAGTAATGTCGGGTCGGTGACCCTTGTCCTATAAATACCTCACCTCTCCTCTCCTCTCCCTCACACACTCATCTTCAAGCTCACCACTCCCAATCCTTCATATTTCTCTTCACCAACCAGCATTCTCCCCAAGCCACAACACCATGGCACTTGTGCCATTCAACAAGGAGAAAGGCGATGAACTTTGCAAAGGAGTATCTTGAGAGAGAGAGAACCCCCAAGAGAACTCTTGCCATCATCCCTTCCTCAAGCGAATCTCCACCCAAGAAGAAGATGACGTCAAGGGGGAAGAGTCTTTTTCCCCCCCATGGGCAGCCAAGAAGAGAAGGTGGCCTACACCAATCTTCCACCTAAAAATCCTTCCGATTTCTCCCCGGTTCCGGCAAATGCTTCCCCTATACATTAGAGCAAATGCCAAACGGGAATGGAAGAAGAAGGTCCCTAGGCCACAAATCGAGGGGCAACCAGCCGTGCTTCTTCGGCGACGACGAAATAGTTCCTAAAGAGGGGCTTACCGCTTAAGTAGCCTAAGCAAAAAGATCCAAGAGCTCTCGATTTTGTCCATGTTCTCTTAGGCGGTTAGCCGAAAGACATAGCGCTAACATTCGCCTCAAGAGAGAGTTAGCAGACCTCCATTGTAGCACCTCATGAGGAAGTGAGAGAGGGCCGCTAAGAAAATGGGAGTAGAACGCCCAGCGAGACCTCGATCCTTACTAAAAGGCACTTCTATCGTCCCGAATAAATTAGACGCGCCACAAACTTTAATTTTCGGTATTTCCCTTTCCAATTATTTTGTAATTCCTTCAAGTGCGCGTCTACATTTGTATTATAATATATATTTATGAATTCAATAAAGCTTGTCTTTGGAATATTGTGTATGTCTCCACTTGTTTTTGTCTTGTGCAAAAAGAAAATAAAATAGGTACAAAAACAAGTGTGGGGGAGGCAACCGTCTCTCACAAGTCAAGGTACGCAATGTATAAATTCAAAATTTGACTTGTGGCATACTTTCTCTACCACCCATGTTTAAACATGTTGCTAAACCTGAACCCAAGTTGGCAAAACTCCATCTCTAGTCTACCAATTGAGAAAAGGCATGCATACATTTTATTCCTAGTCAAAAACCATTCTTTGTTGAGCAACTACCTGTTAGGGACCTCATGTTCATCTAAACAATTGAGCTTTGAGATATGGTAGAATGACTTGACACTTGCTCTCTTATGCAATGAGACTTGGTTTTATTTCAAAAATTCAAAATTAAGCATGCTCCCGGTTTGACTTAGACAAATCCTACCAAAAGCCCCGAACATTGTCATGAATATCCATTATAGCTACTACCTGCTGTATTGAGTTTTGTCGGGAGCTCCGTTGATCTGCGTTGAGAGAGGCTCATACTCCCAAGATCGAAAAACACGTACACCCACAAATACACGCCGGTTCTCACAATGAGAATTGCGCACAACATGCATCTTTACCATCCACAAAATAAATACTCCATCCATCATACCATGATCATCTCCTGTATCAGAAAAGTACAGTGCAAGAAAAGAGATACAGGCTATAGAAAAAGAAAGAATAAAGAGATGAAAAATGGACAAGTGTCCGAGGGCGAGTAGAGCCCACATCTCCAAAAAAAAAAAAGAAAAAGAGAGAGAGAAAGAAGTAGCCTGTATCTCTCCAAAAAGTATACAAAAAGAAAGGAGAGAGATCATGAGTCATGGAGTAACCGCAAAACAAAAATACCACAAATATTTTCCACACACTTTTGCACATTTTCTAGGGGTATGGCACCTCTTTCCAACGATCCGAGCTTGACCCGACAAAACATACAGAGGTGCGTATGCATCACTCCACCTCGGAAGATCCACAAAACCCCCAAAAAGATAGGATGAGTGAGAGCAAGAGTGCTTTTGGCAAGGAAACACAAAATGAGTGACCATGTGAGAATCAACCATGGAGCATTGCTATTTTATCTTTAAAAATTCAAAAAAATAAACCAAGTCTTTGCACATGAGTAGTAGCAAGGAGATACGATTTCATGCCGTTCCATTGCTCAATCGTCCAAGATAACAGGATAGCCACTCCTGAATGCTCACAAAGCAGGTGAAGCCTGGAATAACTTGTATGCAAGTCTACATCTTGGAGATTGAACCACTCTAGTCCTTACGCCTTCACTCGAGGACGAGTAAAGGGCTAAGTGTGGGGGAGTTTGTTGACGGTAACCAACTACATATCAAACACCGTCAACATACACCAAAACCACTTAGAGATAGGGCTTTTTAACTAACAAATTCCATAGTTTTGGTGTATATTTGGTTCTTGCAGTACAAGACAAGACATGTGCACTTTGGGCCAAAAATACAAGGAAAAAGAATAAAAATACAATAAATAGAAAAAGCCCACAAGTGACAAATGGCAAGACCAATCCAACTTACCTCGGCCAGGGCCACAATCTCGGGCTCTCTCCACGTCCAAACCAGGCCCAAGATAACGAAACATGACGACACGTCAAAGCCGGGCCGGTTTGGGGCTGACTCAGTGGCGCGCTCGCACTGGGTGCCCCCCGCACCCTCCTTCCGACAGTGGGGCCGGGACCGGGTTCGATGAACCCGCAAAACCGACTATTCTTGGTCGGTTTGGACATTATGGTGGTGGTGGCTATTTTCCAAGGACCCCCTCTACTCAAGCTATAAAAGGAAGGCTCCTACACCTCTCCCAACAAGCATTCCAAGGAGAATTCAGCACACTTGAGCAAGAGGAGTAGCTTAGCCTTCTTCCTACCTTGTAAATTCTAGAGAGTGAGAGAGGAAAAGCTAGAAGGGAACTTGGCCCCTTCTACTCGAGTTGTCGGAGTAGCTTCGGTGATCCGCTGTTCCTAGGAGGCTCGGAGTGCCGGACTTGTCGGCACCACGACGCTTGTACCTCTACGGGCTTCTTACAATTTGGTGAGCAAGCTTGTGTTCATCTCTCGGCTTATTATCTTTCCGATTACATTATCTTAACTTGTTATAGTCTTACGGGATCGGTAGATTGTCTCGTATGAGCGTTAGTTCTTGGTGAAGGAACTCTTTGACCGGGAACCTTGGCCAACATCAAGAATCGCGGACCAATAGTGCAAACGTGGTGTTTGGACTAGCATTCACCTACCTTTTGCGAAGCATCCCACCTGGTCGTGAGGGTAGGAGGCGGGGTTGTGACAGCCTTGTCCGTCCTTTGTAATCCCTCCACGTTCGGGTGTGATGTAGAGCTAATTGCCTGACTCGCCTGAGTTTGGGGCGAGGGCCGGTGCCCAAAGTAAGGAGATAACAACGCGAGAAATCACCGATCGGAAATCTAAGCCCATAGGGAGACCTCATTACTGTAGAACCTAACCTTGCCTTGGGTAGACACAGGCCCGGGAAGCCCTCAACGCAACCGTCCTTGCAAATTATACGATACCCCGTTTATCACCGGGTGAAGTGCTACAACGGTATTTCCCCGTGGCGCTTATGGACTTTGCCGCTTTCGCTAAGAAACACCAACATTCATCTAGTTCAACTAGTTCATCTAGTTGTAATTAGATCAAGGAGAGAGAAGAGGAGAGTTGAAGAGCCGGACTTGTCGGATCTTCATCAACATTGTAATCTTGCAAAGAACTAGTTCGTCTTCAACGAATCTCCGTGTTCTTCATTTATTAATTCTAAGCTCTCTATTTACTTTCATTCAACATTTACTTCTACTTTATTTATTAGATTCCCGCTTGCATCAAGTGCTCTAGTCTTTATAACGCTAGAGTAGTAATTATTAGATTAGGCGTGGTGCTTAGTCTAGTGGTTACCCGAATTGCACCCAATCCCCACGGATAGTTTGTGGTAGCCCTGGTGGTGGTGACCACGGCGGCCGACGTATTCCACCACGTTCGAATTGGTGTTTGTAGGACCGTAGTCGGAGCTTCCTAGCCCCCTTCTCATCCCTTTCCATGGCTAGTGTTCTGATGTCCCATAATAAATAAATCTTGAAGTATCTTTGATTCCTAGATCTAGTAGAGAAGCCTTAGAAACTTTCTCTCTCTCCCCACAAACCCATAGTTATCCTTGGACAACTTATTATCTTGATTAGTGCACTTCACGCCCCCGTGGAAATTAATACCTTGGAATACTCCCGGGTGAAAGCTACATCGGTATCCGTGCGCTTGCGGATTTTTCTGTGTGCATTAATTTATACCAACAACAAACCCCTTTCAAACTTCCTATGACAATAGTGTACTATTGTTTTGCTTACCCTATGAGGGAGAGCGGAAACAACTTCCACATGAGAATTTTTCGTGTGATGCCAGGAATGCTTGGGCATGCACATAACTCCTCGAAATCTTGTGGGTGGTTAAAAAGGTTTTCAAAAATATTCACCTGAGAAGGAGTGTGCCCAAACCAAAGTCTTTTTTTTTACAAATTAGGGTGGAGTTCATGGCCCGATGAAGACTTTAGTTTTTTTAAAATAGAATGTGGCCCTCGTGAACTCTCCCTTTGAAGCAAGAAGATTTTGAATTTTGAGTATGGCTTCATTTTGGAAAAAGGAAAATAAAAAACTATTTTTTTTTAAAGATACATACAAGGACAAACTAGGTTCGAAGATAATAGCAACCATTCCCCGAAACGGCGCCGAAAGCTTGTTGACATTTCTTAACGTCCACGGGAGAATCTGCAAGCGTACATGTAATTGTTGTTGTAGCTTTCACTTTCGAAAATATTCGGGGTATATCGTATTTTCCACGAGGGGAACGGAGGTACTCTCTCCTAACTAGTTCGCCCAAGGACACACAAGGCCAAAGATGAGGAGGATTATCGAGAAGGATCTATGGTTAGCCAGTCTCCAGAGCTACTAGTTTACTTCGAGCACCGGCCCACGCCCAAAGGACAGTGTCCGGCAATTGCACCGCACCACACCCGAACGTGGGGGATTACAAGGGACGGACAAGGTCATCCACGACCCAGCCGCCTACCCCCTCAACCATAGGATGCGCCACAAAAAGATAGGCAACCTCTAGTCCAAACACCATGTTTGCAATTTGTTGATTGCTACTCTAGTGTGATATCAAGGCTTACCCGTCCCCGGGGTCCTTCTACTAGAGCACCGCCAAAGATGACTAGCTATCAATCCCGCAAACGAGTAGATAAATCCCGCAAACGAGTAGATAAATCTTGGATAAACAATAAAGGTTATCGAATCGTGGAGACTTACATAGCCAAGATCCCGTGAAAGGAGCTAAGCACGAATCCACCGAGGGTACAAGTCCGGGAGTCGCCGACAAGTCCGGCACTTCCCGCTCCGCCCCTCACATCTCTCCTCCTCCCATCTCTCTACTACTAATGAGGGCCTAAGCCCATTGGAGTGAAGGAGTGGAGTAGAGGGAAGAGTAGAGGGAGAGCTCTTCCTTGGAAATAGTGTGTAGAATGGAGGAGGAGAGGCCTCCTACTTATAGGATGAGAGGAGGGGGGTATTTGCATATTGTTTGGTGCATTGAAGGGCCTCTCAAGTGTCCAAGTGCGTCCCTTGATGTAAGGTCCTAGATGGCTAGAGGGGGGTGAATAGCCTATAAAAATTTTCTACAAGCTCAACTAAACAAACCGATTAGTATAACAAATGGCAAATGTGCGGTTTGCGCTAGCTCTAGTGATCTTGCAAGCCTTCTAGTGACAAGACTAAATATGCTATAATCTCTAAGACACTCAAGGTCTATGTCACTACTCTATCTAGTGAGCAATCCTAATATGGTCCTTATGCTAGCAAGAACGACTACACAAGGCAAAGCTAGCTCTCTACTCAAAGTAAACTAGGAGGGTAAATACAAGAGTAAGAGTGATATACCAACACGTAGAGGCTATGAACCAATCACCGGGAAGAGGATGAACCAATCAACACAATGAGACGATGAACCAATCACCAAGACAAGAGACACGTCGATGTGTTGACCCGGAGTTCGCTTGTACACCGACAAGTTACTCTCCGGTTGTGCCGACCAACACAAGGATGGTGTTTGAGCTAGGCGGTGCCCTTTCTAGCCTCAACACACCACTCAACAAGTGTGGTAAACCAAGACACGAGCAATGTATTCCTTGCACTTTGTCTTCCCGACAAGGAGTGCGTAATCCTCTCACAAATCAACCGGAGGTGGCCAAGAAACAATCTCCTCTTCTTGCCAACAACTCCACCAAATCACCAACTCGGCTAGGAGCGGTGTCTCCAAGAGAAACAAGAAACCAACCGGCTCACAACGATCCCCAAGCGCCTCTACATGCAAAGATCAAAGCAAAGAGCACTTGGATCACCTCAACTCACTAGAATGATGCACACAAGCAAAGGGAGTGAGGAGGAGGATGTTTGCTCAGCTCAAAGGGTGTTAGAATGTGTAAGAATGACCAAGAGACCTTTCAAAGGCCGGCCAAACACATATTTATAAGCCCCATTCGACATAGAGTCGTTACTTTCAAACACGTCGAAAAAAATACGGCGTCGGACGCGCCAGCGTCGTGCCAGCCGGCCCGAGCACCAGCGTAACTGCTTGTCGCCGGGCCGCGCCCGGCGCAAAGCAAAAGTTTATCCGCGCTAATCAAGCGCCACCCGGCGACCTCCCCATGACATGCTCTACGGGCGCGTCCGTAGCGCCGCCGGCGCCGGCGCGCCAGCGCGCCCGATGCAATAATCGCACCTCGGAACACCTCGCCGTGTGTGTGCGGGCCCCAGGGACTCATCGAGCCAGCGTCGGCGTCCCGCCAGCCCCCTCAACACTGCGCCGGACGCGCCAGGGCGCTTCACGCCGGCAGCGTCAAGCGCAGTCACTTTTTATGCCGAGATTGTCGAATTGCGTCGTTTCGATTTTGTTCCAACTTCTGTCACTTGTCTTGGGTTACCAACACGTCGAAGAACACCCCGACCACTGTGTTAGCATTTTCAAAACATTTTCACCAAGTGCGAAGTTAGCTCTCTAGGTTAGAATGCATGCAAATGAATTTTGAACCTAGAGGCACGGGATCGATATGTACGATAAGTTTCCCTCTTTTATAGTACGGCTTATCGATCCTATAACCACTCACACCCTCTATGGTGTCTTGAGTGTGAAATCAAAAGCCCTATGGTTATACCTTTGCCTTGGGGTCAATTGATCTCCGAAACTCCACTGACTTGCATGCTTGATCACCTTTTGGATCACCTCGATCCATCCTCCATGATCACAATGCACCAACTCCGGCGCGACCAATCTCCAATCTAATCAAACACTTAGCATCGAGAGATTAGTCCTTAGGTGTCACTAATTAGCCAAAACCAAACTAGAGATCTTCAATCTCCCCCTTTTTGGTAATTGGTGACAACCCGCATAAAAGATTTTATGATTAATGTTTTTGAACATATCATGTTTGTCCAAGCATTTTGCTTACAATCATAGGATTGGACAATCATCATAGTTCGGTTTTGCTAGCATGAGCTCCCCCTACATGTATGCCACGAGTTTGGAACGAAGCATTGCATACATGTATGAATATTGAAATTGAGGGTGAGCTATGTTACCAAAATGATGCTTAAGGTGAAAGAAATGGACCTTTGAAGCGTGATACCAATCGGAGTTGCGCCATTTTCACCATACAAGCATCAAGATAACTAGATTTTCATCAAAACTCAAAGTACCACGTGAGATCACATTATGAGCAAGGTACTTGAATTAAGAGCGGAATTTAGAAAATCTAGCTAGCTCCTATGCATGCTAGTTATCAATCATTTGAAAACCACTTGTGAAAACTAGCATACACCACACAAGCATGTATATTGAATTTAAATACATGTGCAATGAGCAAGTCATATGTTAATGCACAATCAAATGCAACAAATTGTCTATGAGCTTGCTCCCCCTACTTGTGTGAACCACTTGTAAACTCATGAACCACATGAGAGGTTTTCCAAAAACATGTGAAATTTTTAATTTTCCAAAAACCTTCCATGCACTAATCTCTCCCCCTTTGTCGACAATTTCCCCAAAAGGTATGACCATGTTGTGTTATGGAAGAGAGAATAGTGTGCAAATTTGGTCAAATTTGGATCACTTGTCAAACATATATTTCGGTTTGAACCAAAGACAAGCTTCTTCACACCTCATGACAAGGGTTATCTTTCCTATGTTGAAGCATATGTGTGAAAAAAGATAGCCAAATTCAACACTTGAGATTGCAAGCCCATACACATGTCATATGTCATCACTAGATCAAACAAGCATAGATAGCAATAGTGATGGCATACATACATTGAAATCCTTTTATTTTCCATGAATGCTTCCTAAGGCACAAGTTGTATGTCTATATGTTCTAACAAGTCCTTAGTTATCATGAATGCCATGTCAACCAATGATACCTTGGCTTTGCTTGAAGGAGGGGCATGTCATGGATGTGGGGTGCATTCAACTCATGTTGGAGAAGTCAAGGATGTTCAACTCATTTCTTAGCTTGCAAAACCTCTTCTCATCTAGTGGCTTTGTAAAGATGTCGACTAGTTGATCTTCGGTGCCAATAGGTTGGATAGCAATGTCACCCTTTTGTTGATGATCTCTAATGAAGTGATGCCTTATGTCAGTGTGCTTGGTTCTTGTATGTTGGACCGGGTTTTGAATCATCTTGCAAGCACTCTCATTGTCACAATACAAAGGCACATGATGGAAATCAAAACCATAATCCTTCAATGTTGATCTCATCCATAGCAATTGTGCACAACAACTACCGGCACTAATGTATTCGGCCTCGGCGGTTGAAAGTGTCACACCGGTTTGCTTCTTTGATGACCATGATACTAGAGATCTTCCAAGGAATTGACAAGTGCCACTTGTGCTTCTTCTATCCACCTTGCATCCACCATAGTCGGAGTTCGAATATCCAATAAGCTCAAAGTTTGACCCCTTGGGATACCATAGCCCAACATTTTGAGTGTGCTTCAAGTACCTCAATATTCTTTTTGATGTGGTGAGATGACTCTCTCTAGGTGAGGATTGAAACCTTGCACACTTGCCAACACTAAACATCACATCGGGCCTAGAGGCGGTCACATAGAGTAAGCTTCCAATCAATAACCTATAATACCTTTGATCAACCATATCGCCACTTTCATCATTGTCCAATGATCCATTGGTACCCATTGGTGTATTGATGCCCTTTGCATCTTGCATGCCAAACTTCTTGATCATGTCTCTAATGTATTTCCCTTGACTAATGAAGGTGCCATTCTTCATTTGCTTGATTTGAAGACCAAGGAAATATGTGAGCTCTCCAAGCATAGACATCTCAAATTCTTTTGCCATCATCTTAGCAAACTCTTCACAATACTCTTGATTTGTTGATCCAAAGATGATATCATCAACATATATTTGCATGACAAACAAATCCTTTCCAATCTTCTTGGTGAATAGAGTAGTGTCAACTTTGCCCATCTTGAAGCCTTTCTTGAGTAAGAAGTCTCTCAACCTCTCATACCATGCTCTAGGTGCTTACTTCAACCCATACAATGCCTTGTTCAACTTGTACACATGGTTGGGATGATGGTAATCTTCAAAACCGGGTGGTTTCTCAACATACACTAGCTCATTGATGAATTACATTGAGAAATGCACTTTTGACATCCATTTGATAGAGCTTGATGTTGCGTTTCCTAAGCGCAAGTGCCAAAAAGGCAAGAGCACTGGGAACCACATGTTGACTCCCCACAACGACTTCACGGAATTGTTACATTCCAGCTACCATCGCCACGGGATGTCGGGTGGCATTCTCAGTAGCATTTACGAGAACAAGTCCGCAAGCGCACGGAAATACCGTTGTAGCATTTCACCCGGAGATATTCAGGGTATCGTTATTTATATTTTCCCAAAGGAAGGCATGGTGTAGGACTCTAGCAGGGTCATGAACAAGACGACATGTCTATGCAGTTGACCAATACTCAATACAGGGGGTAAGTAATGATATTTTAAGATAGTGTGACACACACTTGGGCCAACCTCAAGGATAAAAGGAAAATAAAGAATAAAGAATATTCCTAAGTGGAGCGGGCATTCTAAAGTAGGCGTGCAAAGAACAAGTTAATAATCATGCAAACATAGATGACTAGAGTTTTAGGCCGAGAGTGAGATGGACGGGGAGACCTCCCGAGAGCATCCGCCCTAAAGGAAGGCATTTACTTAACTCCTACAAAGACACACCTAACGTGGGGGGATTTCAAGGGGACGGTCAAGGCTTGTCACGACCAAGCCGCCTACCCCCTCAACCGTGGCATGCACTCATATTCGAAGGATACCGCATCCGGACACCACGTCCGCATACTAGGACACTACTCATGTCCCCATGGCCCCCACCCTACGGATGGACGGAATAGGACACGAGCAAGCCCCGAAGGACACAACGAACCGCCACCTCAAAGCACAACTCTTACTCTACTCAAATACATGGCATGAATGGTTTAGGCCCTAAGTTCTATACGACTAACCACGACATAGGAACTATAGTCTAGTTCTTCTATCATGATTGTGTCGAGAACAACATGTCAAGAATATAACATGTAAATACTCTAGCTCTATTGCACAAGCATATGAGATCAAGACTTGAGGATAAACCATAAATGTATTCATACCGAATATTCCTTCTCCCAAGTACAAGCTCTCCAATGAAGCTTAGCCTTGCTCCAAATACTACTAAAGACTAAAAAGAACTAGAGAAGTGGAGGAGTAGAGAGGAGAGGAGAAGAGGAGTAGAAAGTGAGGAGGCTCCAAATGGTGTGTGTTGAGAGAGGGAGAGAGGGGGGCCTACTTATACACTTGGAGGAGGGGCCTAAGTGCTAATTTACATCAAAACCGACACAGTAAACCTTCCTTGTATGCGCAAACCGACCAACGCAGGCGGAAACCCCGTTTGGAAAGTGCACGAACCGCCTCCCGAGGCTGGGCCGAAACCGCCTTAGGGAGGGTGCGGCCGCACCGGGTGTGTTGTGGCGCGCACCCCCAGGCTCGGCCCGGCCCTGGGTCTCGGTGGGGTGTCATCTTTCGCCTCGAAAAGTTGTGGGCGGGCTGTGCTCGCCCCGGTTTGATGTTTTGGGTCGATTTGCTCTTGGGCTTGGGTTTTGCAATAATGCGCTTTCTCGGAAGGCGTACTTTGGTCGATTTTCCACTTGCTTTTATTATAAATCTGCAAAATAAAATACAAGACACTACAAGTGGAATTTATTAGTGATAAAAGTATATGAGTATAAAAAGGTTTAATTTTACTCCCTTTATGGTAGTAAGTTGACGGGAAAAATAATGTCGTTGGTTACCGTCAACAAACTCCCCAAGCTTACCCTTTGCGCGTCCTCGAGCAAAAGAGATAAGTACTTGGTTGTTGATCAGGAGTTGCTACTATGCCGATTACGTTTTTCAAGTGCCAGGGTTATAATAAGATTTTCTACTAGAGTTTAAATAAAATGGCACATCTTTTTCCCACCCTTTATTACCTTTCATCGTAGCGGGGCTTTCCAAATTTTCTCAAAGCCTTGGGCGGTTGTCGATAGAACGGTTATAACAGAGGTGCTTATCATTCATCCTTTTGATCAACTTTTTATCCGTGGTTTTTATTTAGATAATATTTTATTTTTTTTATATATATATATTTTTTTTTTTTGAGAAAGCATGGGCTTTATTGCTATATCATTTTTTTTTTTTTTTAGAGGTGGGCTCTGCTTTAAGCCCTAGACTTTTGTCTTTTATTCCCTCTCTTTTCTTTTTTTTTTTTTAGAGATGTGGGCTCTACTCGCCCTCGGACACTTGTCCATTTTTCATCTCATTTTTTTTTTTTTTTGCATAGCCCAAAACATTTCTCTTTTCAAAATATAGATTCCCTGATATCAAGTTTCTCTTTCTAGACGAAGTCATAGCAAATCCATTTGTACCATATCATACTTGGCAACAACTTAGACTAGATAGAGCCTATGCAACCCACATGAATCGGGCTTTTTTGGGGATGAGTTTTTAGAATTAGCCACTAAACCCAAACTTTAGAGAAATTCGAATTATAAACTAGGCACGAGGCAAAGCATAAGACGAAGCAACTATTCATCATTTCAACAAGGGACTAAGACTAAACATTTTTATAACTCATATATATAGGAATGAAGTTTGTCTTTTTAGCGTAACTCAACATTTCATAAGATAGAGAATATGATCAAAATGTGAGATACAAGTTACCTTTCTTGGAGTCCTCCCCAAGCTAGCCTTTTGCTTACCTTTTTATGGTTCTCGCTTTTAGCTTGAGCACGCAATGATCCGAGTTGTGCCCGGTGGCGTGGTTAGAGGCTCCCCAAGCTTGTCTTTTGATGTCGTTAAAGTAACAGGGACAAACTCTTGGGGTTGAAAGGTTTATCTCCTCTCTTCTTCTTCTCTTCTCTACCCTCTTTTTTATTATTATTATTTTTTTTATTATTATTATATATATATATTTTTTTTTTTTGTTAACCCTGTTGTCATCTTCAAGACTTACCCTTATGGATTTTGATAAATTCTGGGGGGTTAGTCCATATGATCGACCAAAATCTACACCGGCAAATTTTAGGTTCAATAACTGGACTTCGACTCCATGTCTAATCTGATCAAGGTAGACTTTTTGACCTAAGCACCATGCTCAATTCAAAACGCCTATGGAAGTATGATCATACATATAACCAAAACTTCCAAACCAAGACATGCCAAAATAGAAAGAGGAAGCATGCATTGATAAACAAGATTCTTCCAACAGGGGTAAACAATTTTATTTTTATTTATTATTTTTATTGTTGTAAGTATCATGGAGTTATTACTTTGGAGATTATTATTGTAAAATAAAAAGATAACTACCGATTTACCTTCGGCAAGGGGCTCACCTTTTAAAGTCCGACGAGCGGGACTCTTCTCCATTCATTTAGTGCTTGACGGAGTGTTACCCGTATCCGGAGAAGTGGATGCGGATGTCATCCTTTAAATGCGCCATGCCTCGCTTAACACTTTGTGGCTTTACCTTCTTGGGCTGCTTGTTTTTAGCATTCTTATGCTTGTTGAACCCATTGAATGGGCATCTCATTGTTTGGCCCTCGCATATGGAAGCTAGCATGCCCCGATCCCACGTGCAAAACTGCATTTGTAGTGTTAAGAAATGGTCTCCCAAGGATTGGGGCAGCTCTCGTTGTGACCCATGTCTAGGATGACAAAGTCCGTCGGGATGTATGCTTCTCGGATTTTTACTATAACGTCTGAGCTACTCCCTCCTGGTTTCCTTAGTGATAGATCCGCCATCTGCGCAGTTCAAAATGTACGGGGGACAAAGGTCCACCTAATATTTCATCATATGTTACCTTGGACATGATGTTTATGCTTGATCCAAGGTCGCGAAAGGCATCCTCGAAGACATGCGGGCCAACCGAGCATGTGATTGTCGGGCGGCCGTGGTCCTCCTTCTTGATAATGAGTGGTGGCTCGGTAGGAGACTTGCTTGTCTTCCCGACATAGAGGCTTACCAAACCTCGTTGAGACCATTTTGACAGATTCAAGAGAAATTTTGGGTTGCCCCAAAACTTTTCCCGAACCGACAACAAAGCAAAGCGGCGAAAAAACTGAGCTAATTGGGTTTCTATCATTTTATTAAAGCTCGCTTGTCTTTCATAAGAAGAAGTTAAACTTTTAATTTTGAAAATCATGTTTTCAATTATTTTATCATTAAGCAACAACTTCTTTGAAAGTTCTTCAATTATTTTTGCTTGGTCTAAGACCAAGTCTTCCAAGGAGAGAGGATTCAAATTGTACCTTGAGTTTGAATTACCTCCTTGGTTTTGTGGGCGCGATCGTTGTTCCACCCATTATGGTCTCCTTGTTGACGGAACCCATTGTTGATGTGTGAGTAACGTCTTTCTTGGTTTTGAGGCGCTCGTTCCCTGAATGGCCAACATTGCCACGTACTTCACATGTTACGTGTGAGTCTATAGCCTTGACAAATGCCGTAAGTTTCTTCTTCTTCGGTGGCACACTTGTCAAGTTCTTTCAATAGGAGATCCATTGTAGCGAACACGTCCGTCTCCTCCACGGTCCTGCATGCTATCTTCTTGTTTGCCAAGACTTTCCTCCCCCCCAAGCTTGATTGGACACTATTTTCTCCATAAGAGCCGTTGCTCTATCGATGGTGAGGGAGAGGAAGGCACCTCCAAAGCGATGGCATCAATGTGCTCTTTTGACATGGGTGTTAACCCATTGTAGAAGTTCGTATCACGAGCCACTTTTCCATCCCATGGTGCGGGCATGCTTGAATGTACTCTTGTAGCCTTTCCCATGCCACGGGTATGGGTTCCATAGGATTCTGCTGGAAGTTGGCAATTCTTCCCCTCAAGGTGTGAGTTTTTCCCATGGGGAAGAATTTAGTGAGGAATGCCGTGGAACATTTGTCCCACGTGTTGACAAACTTCCGTCTCTTTATAGAACCCCAAGCGTTTCCCTTCCCGTGATGGAGAAGGGAAACAAACGGATTCTAATGGCTTCTGGTGTGACACCTTGGATGACAATGGTGTCACTGAGCTCGAGGAAGTGTTGCAGATGCGCTTTTGCGTCCTCACTTGGCAAACCATAAAATTGGTTTGCCTGCACCATCTTGATTAGGCCGGGCCGGAGCTCAAAGTTCTCTGTTCCCCATGTCGACAAATAGGGCCCAACGGGCACGTTGGCAAAAGAGGGGATGGAGTGGTCACGGATTGACTTGGCCATGAGTGGAATACGAGATGATGCAAGGGTGATTGGTTTGTTTGTCGACGGAGTAGCAGGAGAAGATTTGATATGAGTTGGGTTCTTCCTTAGGAGTGCCTCCGGATCTGCGATGTAGTTTCTCAACATGGACAAACCAATCGAACACTATCCTGTCTTCATCCACAACAGGAGAAAACATGAAAGATTAGCCTGCATGAGTAATGGCTACTTACACATGCACATCATTATGAACATGTCTTTCTAGAATCTTTATAACCAATGCCTTCCCGACAACGGCGCGGAAATGCTTGTTGCGTTTCCTAAGCGCAAGTGCCAAAAAGGCAAGAGCACTGAACCACATGTTGACTCCCCACAACGACTTCACCGGAATTGTTACATTCCGGCTACCATCGCCACGGGATGTCGGGTGGCGATTCTCAGTAGCATTTACGTAATAAGTCCGCAAGCGCACGGAAATACCGTTGTAGCATTTCACCCGAGATATTCGAGGGTATCGTTATTTATATTTTTCCAAAGGAAGGCATGGTGTAGGACTCTAGCGGGTCATGAACAAGACGACATGTCTATGCAAAGCTTGACCAATACTCAATACAGGGGGTAAGTAATGATATTTTAAGATAGTGTGACACACACTTGGGCCAACCTCAAGGATAAAAGGAAAATAAAGAATAAAGAATATTCCTAAGTGGAGCGAGGCATTCTAAAGTAGCTGTGCAAAGAACAAGTTAATAATCATGCAAACATAGATGACTAGAGTTTTAGGGTTTTGAGAGTGAGATGGACGGGGGAGACCTCCTGAGCATCCGCCCTAAAGGAAGGCATTTACTGAACTCCCTACAAAGACACACCGCGAACGTGGGGGATTTCAAGGGGCGGTCAAGGCTTGTCACGACCAAGCCGCCTACCCCCTCAACCGTGGCATGCACTCATATTCGAAGGATACCGGCATCCGGACACCACGTCCGCATACTAGGACACTACTCATGTCCCCATGGCCCCCACCCTACGGATGGACCGGAATAGGACCACGAGCAAGCCCCGAAGGACACAACGAACCGCCACCTCAAGACAACTCTTACTCTACTCAAATACATGGCATGAATGGTTAGGCCCTAAGTTCTATACGACTAACCACGACATAGGAACTATAGTCTAGTTCTTCTATCATGATTGTGTCGAGAACAACATGTCAAGAATATAACATGTAAATACTCTAGCTCTATTGCACAAGCATATGAGATCAAGACTTGAGGATAAACCATAAATGTATTCATACCGAATATTCCTTCTCCCAAGTACAAGCTCTCCAATGAAGCTTAGCCTTGCTCCAAATACTACTAAAGACTAAAAGAACTAGAGAAGTGGAGGAGTAGAGAGGAGAGGAGAAGAGGAGTAGAAAGTGAGGAGGCTCCAAATGGTGTGTGTTGAGAGAGGGAGAGGGGGGGCCTACTTATACACTTGGAGGAGGGGCCTAAGTGCTAATTTACATCAAAACCGACCTGGTAAACCTTCCTTGTATCGCAAAACCGACCAACGCGGGCGGGAAACCCCGTTTGGAAAGTGCACGAACCGCCTCCCGAGGCTGGGCGAAACCGCCTTAGGGAGGGTGCGGCCGCACAGTGGTCTTGCGCGCACCCCCAGGCTCGGCCTGGCCCGGGTCTCGGTGGGGTGTCGTCTTTCGCCTCGAAAAGTTATGGGCCGGGCTGTGCTCGGCCCGATTTGATGTTTTGGGTCGATTTGCTCTTGGGCTTGGGTTTTGCAATAGTGCGCTTTCTCGGAAGGCGTACTTTGGTCGATTTTCCACTTGCTTTTATTATAAATCTGCAAAATAAAATACAAGACACTACAAGTGGAATTTATTAGTGATAAAAGTATATGAGTATAAAAGGTTTAATTTTACTCCTTTTATGGTAGTAAGTTGACGGGAAAAAATATGTCGTTGGTTACCGTCAACACTTGATGTTGTGTGCACATGCATAGGCCAATAGAATTCTAATTGCCTCTAATCTTGCAACCAGAGCATATGTTTCACCAAAGTCAAGACCCTCTACTTGAGTGTAACCTTGTGCAACTAGTCTTGCTTTGTTTCTCACAACAATGCCATCTTCATCTTGCTTGTTCTTGAAGACCCATTTGGTTCCGATGACACTGTAGTCCTTTGGTCTCTCTACCAATTCCCATACCTTGTTTCTATCAAAGTTATTGAGCTCCTCTTGCATTGCAATGACCCATTCTTCATCCTTCAAGGCATCATCAACCTTTTCGGGCTCTTCTTGTGACACAAAAGCAAAGTGTTCACAAAATGTCGCTAGCCTTCCTCTAGTTTGTACTCCACTTGCAATGTCACCAACAATTTGATCAATTGGGTGATCTCTAGCTATGCTTGAGCTTTGGAGTATTGGAACTTGATTGCTTGAGCTTGGTTGATCACTAGATGTTGCTTGAGATGTTGTACTAGCTTGTTGATCTTGAACTTGAGCACCACTAGCTTGAGTGATTTGCACTTCATCTTTGTCATCATCAACTTGAGTTGGCCTAATATCACCAATGTCCATGCCCCTCATGGCATCTACCAATTGAGTTCCACTAACATCATTGAGGTTCTCATCTTCATCTTGGGACCCATTGGTTTCATCAAATTCAACATCATGGACTTCTTCCAATACACCACTTGAGTTGTTCCACACTCTATATGCTTTGCTTGTGGTGGAATAACCAAGTAGGAACCCCTCATCACACCTCTTGTCAAACTTGCCAAGTCTTGCACCCTTCTTCAATATGTAGCATTTGCATCCAAACACTCTAAAGTATGCAATGGTTGGCTTTCTTCCATTCAATAGCTCATAAGGTGTCTTGTTCATCATGGGATGGCAATACAATCTATTGATGTAGTGGCATGCGGTGTTGATTGCTTCGGCCCAAAATGATTGGCTCACATTGTACTCACTAAGCATTGATCTTGCCATTTCAATGAGAGTCCTATTCTTCCTCTCAACTAGGCCATTTGATTGTGGTGTGTACTTGGCCGAAAGTTGATGCATGATTCCATAATCATCACATAGCTCATCAACTCTTGTGTTCTTGAACTCACTACCATTGTCACTTCTCACTTTCTTCACTATGATATCAAACTCATTGTGCACCCTCTTGAGAAATGTCTTGAACAAAGAATACACATCACTCTTGTCATTGAGAAAGAACACCCAAGTGAATCTTGTATAGTCATCCACAATCACAAATCCATACTTGTTGCCACCAATGCTTGTGTATGCGGTTGGGCCAAACAAATCAATATGGATCAAGTCAAATGGCTTGCAAGTACTCATGAAGCTCTTCTTTGGATGAGTGTTGGCAACTTGCTTGCCGGCTTGACATGCACTACATAGCTTGTCCTTGTCAAAGTGAACATCCTTCAAGCCCCTTACTAGATCATGTGTCACTAACTTGTTGAGTTGCTTCATGCCAACATGACCAAGCCTTCTATGCCATAGCCAACCCATGCTAGATTGAGATATCAAGCATGTACTAATTTGAGTCTCACTAGCACCAAAATCCACAAGGTAGAGGTTGTCAAATCTTATTCCCTTGAAGATCAAGCTTGAATCTTTTGTATTCACTATCTCAACACTATCTTCACCAAAGATGCACTTATAACCAAGATCACAAATTTGTGCCACCGAAAGCAAATTGTACTTCAATATGTCCACAAGTGCCACATTTGATAAGGTCAAGTCATTGGTTATTGCTATCTTTCCTATGCCTTGTATATTCCCACTTTTGCTATCACCAAATGTAATAGGCTTGCCATTCTCTTGATTTGAATTAATAGTGTTGAACTTCCTTGCATCACCGGTCATGTGTTGAGTGCACCCACTATCAAGAATCCAATGATTCCCCCCAATCTTGTAATTCACCTACAAGGAAATCAATAAGATTTAGGTACCCATTTGCCTTTGGGTCCTTGGAGGTTAGCAACCAAAGCCTTTGGTACCCAAATTGCCTTCTTCTTTGGGCCAACAATGGGTGTACCAACAAACTTTGCCTTGACACCCTTCTCACCCTTGGTAAGCAAATAACAAGAATCAAAATGAATGGAATGCACTTTGGTTGATTTCTTGTTCATGTTCATTTTAGCATATTTTTGCTCTTGATGCCCCACTTGCTTGCATCTATTGTAATAGGACCCATTGCTCTTCACAAAGCCAGGCTTTGGGTAGCAAAGGCCTTCTTGCCTTTCTTGGGGACATAGCCTAAGCCTTCCTTGTTAAGGGAAAACCTTTGGCTACCCAAGCACTTTAGCAAGCGGGCATCCCCACCATATGCCTTCCTCAAGGAGTGGGTGAGCTCATCCACCTCTCTTTTGAGAGTCTCATTCTTAACTATTAGTGATGAATCTAAAATTACTCCATCACTACTAGTAGAGCTTGAGTGGGTTGATGTGGGTGTGGAAGGAATAGATGGTTCTTCAACATCAACCAAGAATGGTTCATCTATGATGTCACATGTTGAACCAACATCCTTCTTGATGATTGAGCAAGCTCTATCATTCTTTTCTAAGAGCAAGGCATGGGCTTTTGAAGCCTTGTATGAGCTAGCTCAATTCCCCATGGTCTTCCCTTAGACCCTCATGGGTGGCCTCTAGCTCACTAAAGTTTTTGCTCAAGAGTTTTTACACTCTTTTGCAAAGCTTTGCATTCCTTGTCCTTAGTCTTAAGCATGATATGAGTTTGCTTAAGCATCTCAAGAAGATCATCTTTAGTGGGTTCACATTCATCATCTTCATCATCACTATCATCATATTTTACTTCATTATCACTTAGTTCATCATGCTCATGCAATGATACCTTAGTGGCCTTAGCCATGAAGCATGAAGGTGATGAGCCGAAGAGAGATGACTTCTTGTGTTGGCCAATTGCACTCATGGCCTTGGGCTTCTCTTCCTCTTCATCGGAGGAGCCATCACTATCCCAAGAACAAACAAAAGCACCATCATTTGTCTTCTTGAATGTCGTGGTCTTACTTTTCTTGTTTGTCTTGCCACTCTTGTATGCCTTCATCTTCTCCTTCTCTTTCTTGATTGGGCAATCGGCAAGGATATGATAGGGGCTATCACACTCAAAGCACTTTCTTGGCTCTTCATTGCCCTTGGATGAATCATTCCTTCTTCTAGAGCCTTGCCCAAACTTCTTGCTCTTCAAGACTTTGCTAAATTTCTTTACAAACATAGCAAACTCTTGATCAATCTCCTCAAGGTTGACTTCCTCATCATCTTCTTCATGAGCCTTGGACTTGCCCTTAGCCTTGAATGAGGTGGTGGCGGCCTTGAATGCCACAACCTTCTTGTTCTTGTCATCTTCCTTCTTTTCTTCCTCATCTTCCATGCCATCAACTTGCTCATCGGTTAGCACTTCACCAAATAAGTCACTAGGTGTCATAGTATCCAATGCACCTCTAAAGAGAATCTTCCTCAACATGGCAAATCTCTTGGGCAAGCACATTAAGAATTTGTGCCTAAAGTCTCTATCAATGTCTTCACTCCCAATGACTTGAGATCATTGACAATCACTTGGAGCCTATGGAATGTCTCCGGCATGCTCTCATCTTTCTTCATCTTGAAATTTTCAAATTCACTCTTGAGAACATACAATTTGGCACTTTTCACAACTTTGGTGCCCTCATAGGTCTCACAAAGCTTCTCCCAAACCTCACTTGCCTTCTCTAGGTCTTTGATGCCTTCAAATATATGACACCCCAAAATTTTCAATTTTTGGGATGTCATTATAAAACAATAAATAAAATCAAGGATTTGAAATTTTCCTAAAATTGACTAAGATTTAAATATTTGTTAACAGTTTGAAGTGAGAAAATGGCTTTATAAAATCTTTGCGAAGATAACGAAAGAGTGCCTTGTTGTTAGTTGAGTGTGTGTGATCATTCATGTTGTGATATGATGCTTGACTATTGCTTGTGTTTGGTGCGTTTGAGTGTGTCAAATTTTCATAACGCGATTAGGGCAACGGCAGTCTCCTTCCCGCATGTTTTCGTCTTTTCTACCATCGAATTCTTTGATTCTCTATTTATTTCCTTTGTCGAAAGGTTCTCACAATCATTTCTCTCCTATTCTAAACCATTCCTTTATGATCAAGTTTCATAAATCCATCTCCTAAATTATTTCAAGAACTTTTTCGGATTTTCGGAGTCTTTTCTCACTTGTCTTTGAGCTTTTCGATTTTTCTAGATCATCTCAAATATCATTTCATGAGCTCTAAATACTTTATTTGAGTTCATCATGGTCCAAAGTATCTCCGGGAATTTTCCACAGATTTTTGGAGCCTTCGAATTATTTTTCGTGGCTTAATTATCAATTCCGGATTTTCTAGAATTAATTAAATCCCGAAACTATAAAATATCCCGATTTTTCACCGACTCCAAACCCTACCTATATATACATGCCGGCGAAGCTCTCGACGCGCTGATTCCAGAATTACGGCCCGTTTCCCTAGCCGCCACCCCTAACTCCCTACATATGTCGCCGAAGTTCTGGATCTTGGAAATTCCGGCGAACTCTCCGGCGAGCTTTTCCGGCTCGTTCGTCGTGTTCCAGCGGATTCTGTTCCCACCAAAAGGTAGCTCTCGTCGTCCTCTTCGCCGTGGTATTCTCGTTTGTCCCGATCCGTTGCCGTTTGACCCCTAACCCCTTCGTTCTTTGTTTCCGATCGAGTTTTCCGGCGAACTGTTCCATGACAGGTTGCTGTTCATCTTCTCCGGCCATGGTCGCGCCACCCCTTGGCCCCAGGCCCGGAGCCGAGCCACCGCGCCGCCGGCCAGTGGCCCTGCACCGCCGCCGCGCGCCCCCAGACCGCGCCCGTCCCGCTCCCGGCGCGCTGCTGCTCGCGGCCGTGCAGCAGGTGGCCGCCACCATGTGCGTGCGTGCGTGCCCGCTGATGGCCGAGCGGGCCCAGCCCTAGCCTCGCGAGTGGGCCTGTGGTGCGCCGTGCCGCCGCCGCCGGCTGGCCAATGCGCCCTGCTGAGGTCCTCCTCTTCCACCGCGAGCACAACAGCAGGCAGCCATGGCTGCATTCACGTGAAGGAGAAGAACCAAGGTAGAAGAAGGACCTGTTCGTAATTATTTATTCTCTGAAATCACAGTTAGGTCCCTAACCAGTAAAACGTCCGCCGTTTCGTCGTTTTAAGTCGGTTTTGAGTCATTCAAGTTGCGCTAGAATCGCGTTGTCGCGCTCTACGCAGTAGTGTTAATGTTTGTCATGCAGTTCAAATGTGAATTTATTTATTTAAATGCAATTTGATTAATGTTTATTTAATAGCTTTCTAATTAAAAGCAATCTAGAGTTACAGTTTATTACTAGTTGTGTTGCTTCATGTTAGCTATATGTTAGCACTAACCTTGATTGTGCTATGAGTTTATCAAATAAATCTTGTGAGTTTGTTTAGTGTTTGTTTGATGCTCTTTTAAAATTAAATGTAACTTTAGTTAGTAACTTTGGTCTTTTATAATAAATAAATGTTAATATGATTAACATCAACATCAATGCTCTTATATTTATGACCGGTTAGCTCAACCTGAGTTCTATAATAACTTGACAAGCGTTCTCTTATATGTTTTATGATGTTGATAATGCATTTCTTTTTTATAGTTTTAATCAAAAGCTTCATAGTGCCCTTTTGTTTCAAAAAAAGAAAGCCTAAGTTTATGTGTAGACTTTTATAAAGCAATGTTAACATGATTAATGTCTATGTAAATGCCTTTTCTTTAATAACTTGTTTAGATCAACCCGAGATACAGTATAGTTGCTTTAATGTCCTTTCTCTTGCCAAATGTTTACTAAACTAATAAACGTTTTGGTTAACTAAATAAGTCTAGCGTGTAGTTGATCCCTATTATGTTGCTTCGTACCATTAGCGTGTTCTTACCGATAGCTCGTCGCCGATGTCCCTGCGTTAGCATATCCATAGTACCCGTTTTATCGCTAGTACGCGGCTCTCTCTTTTGCTTGTCTCTTATGATTGATGCCGTTTCGAGTCTTGTTTGCTTGTCTCGTGTTTTGTGTTGTTTGGTTGTCTCGGTAGACAAAGAGTCGTTCGTTGACATTGAAGACCAGGGGCTGAGGATCGACAAGAGTGCGAGAAGCGACTAGAGACCAAAAGATGGAAGACAAATATTACGGCGGCTAGACCTTGGATTTAAGGCAAGTCTGGACACCGTTTGACCATTTTGCTCCTATACATTAAATGCAATATTTACTATTCATGCATGTGTCTTAATATTGTGAACCCTAAGGATCTACTAGCCACCATCATCCGGATGTACCTAATGGGGGTTTATGGGTAGATAGGTCGCTTGCATAGTATGCTTCGCTCATCTACTCACTTTCTTTAATGGTATTAAAGATGTTGCTATAAATATATATATGTGCTCATGGAGATGTTTCATGGTTGCGACCATGGTTGGAGATGATGGATGCGGGATGCATCGTGGTTGTGGGTACAAAGGGTTGTGCGGTTCTTTGTAGTGCGTGCGGTTTGCGCGAGGCATCCGTCTTCTCTCCCTAAGGTCGGTTAGGTGGAGCGGCCACAGGGACAACGATACAACTCCGAGACCTAATGGGCTCGGCTTGACTAATTATCGGTCACTCGCTATAGGGTGGATCTTTCCACCGAGATGGCGTTGGGGGGCTCACGGGATTGTAGTATGGGGGTTGGTAGATCCGGTGATTGGGGGCCGCCCTCATACGCTGCGTTTAAGCTGGCGAGTGAACCCCTATTTTGAAACACGTGAAAGGTCTCGTAGTGAAACCCGCTTTTGCTCACCTTGGAAGTGTTTGGGGGTCGGCGGGCCTCGGGCAAATGGGAATCACGACTTGGAGTGAAAGTGTACACCTCTCAGCGAGTTTGATCAAACCGGTATACTAGCCGTGCTCACGCGTTTACTGGCGGCCCCGAGCTCTCACATGATTAGAAGCTGCTCTCTTTTGGAAATAGTGATGGTGTTGGAGAGGTTGGAGCCTCGTGTTGGTCGGGATGGAGTTCCCGAGTTGCTTGGGGTGATCTCAAGCGTTAATGATTATCATGATCTTTAAGACTCATCATCATTGATTCTTGCTTTAGATTTCAAAGATCTCACACACCTATACATGAAGACTTAAGGATCGAACTCTCCTTGGTCTTAGTCTTTTGTTAATAGCTACTCCTTATTGCAATACAATGATCTAACAATACCTTGTTATCTTTCTTGCTAGCTTATCGATCTCTTTGGAACTTCAATGTTATTCCTTGCATCTCTTCATTGTTGAGATAAGCTAGAACACTGATCTTTGCTAACCTTGCTGATCTAAGATAACACATGTCCTTTCATCATAATTATAGAATCATGGAAGCATGAACACCATGATATATGATCCATCCTTAAATTGTCCTTTGTTACTAGTTCTTACATTTGTTGATGCTAGGCTTGAAAAGTTTATCATCGGCACTCTTGCTAGCCTTGTATCATCCATAATCTCTCTTTTTTTTTTTTTTTTTTTTTGCCATTGACATTTTGGTTTATCATCTTTGATGGATCTTCATTGTTTGCATACACATCTCATAGTGTGCAAACCAACCTTGCCTATTGTCTTAGTCTTCCTAAATATTTGGCGGAGGACTAATTCTTTACCTTCCATTTCCTAGCAATTTCAAATATGTCATTCTTTTGATATATTTCATGCTTCATGGAAAATTGACTTTGCATAATAGTTTCCATCCTTGTTTGTCCAGCTTAAGCCAACCTTGTCGTTAAACTTAGTCTTCCAATTTTAAACGGATGACTAATATTCATCTTTCTTTTCTCGCGGTATTTATATGTTGTCCTTTTACAACATCTCATGCCTCTCGAAATCAAAGCTTGAAGATCAATCTTAATCCAAAGGTGGTTTGCTTACGCAAATCTCAAAACCTTTCATGTTATCTCTTTGTTATTCTCGAAAGCGACCTTGATGATCTACTTTATCTCTATCCCAAGTCTCTCCTAAATCTCGGGACGAGATTTGTGTTAAAATGGGGTAGTCTATGACACCCCAAAATTTTCAATTTTTGGGATGTCATTATAAAACAGTAAATAAAATCAAGGATTTGAAATTTTCCTAAAATTGACTAAGATTTAAATATTTGTTAACAGGTTTGAAGTGAGAAAATGGCTTTATAAAATCTTTGCGAAGATAACGAGAAGAGTGCCTTGTTGTTAGTTGATTGTGTGTGATCATTCATGTTGTGATATGATGCTTGACTATTGCTTGTGTTTGGTGCGTTTGAGTGTGTCAAATTTTCATAACGCGATTAGGGCAACGGCGCCTCCTTCCCGCATGTTTTTTCGTCTTTTCTACCATCGAATTCTTTGATTCTCTATTTATTTCCTTTGTCGAAAGGTTCTCACAATTATTTCTCTCCTATTCTAAACCATTCCTTTATGATCAAGTTTCATAAATCCATCTCCTAAATTATTTCAAGAACTTTTTCGGATTTTTGAGTCTTTTTCTCACTTGTCTTTGAGCTTTTCGATTTTTCTAGATCATCTCAAATATCATTTCATGAGCTCTAAATACTTTATTTGAGTTCATCATGGTCCAAAGTATCTCCGGGAATTTTCCACAGATTTTTGGAGCCTTCGAATTATTTTTCGTGGCTTAATTATCAATTCCGGATTTTCTAGAATTAATTAAATCCCGAAACTATAAAATATCCCGATTTTTCACCGACTCCAAACCCTACCTATATATACATGCCGGCGAAGCTCTCGACGCGCTGATTCCAGAAGTACGGCCCGTTTCCCTAGCCGCCACCCCTAACTCCCTACATATGTCGCCGAAGTTCTGGATCTTGGAAATTCCGGCGAACTCTCCGGCGAGCTTTTCGGGCTCGTTCGTCGTGTTCCAGCGGATTCTGTTCCCACCAAAGGTAGCTCTCGTCGTCCTCTTCGCCGTGGTATTCTCGTTTGTCCCGATCCGTTGCCGTTTGACCCCTAACCCCTTCGTTCTTTGTTTCCGATCGAGTTTTCCGGCGAACTGTTCCATGACAGGTTGCTGTTCATCTTCTCCGGCCATGGTCGCGCCACCCCTTGGCCCCAGGCCCGGAGCCGAGCCACCGCGCCGCCGGCCAGTGGCCCTGCACCGCCGCCGCGCGCCCCCAGACCGCGCCCGTCCCGCTCCCGGCGCGCTGCTGCTCGCGGCCGTGCAGCAGGTGGCCGCCGCCATGTGCGTGCGTGCGTGCCCGCTGATGGCCGAGCGGGCCCAGCCCTAGCCTCGCGAGTGGGCCTGTGGTGCGCCGTGCCGCCGCCGCCGGCTGGCCAATGCGCCCTGCTGAGGTCCTCCTCTTCCACCGCGAGCACAACAGCAGGCAGCCATGGCTGCATTCACGTGAAGGAGAAGAACCAAGGTAGAAGAAGGACCTGTTCGTAATTATTTATTCTCTGAAATCACAGTTAGGTCCCTAACCAGTAAAAAGCGTCCGCCCGTTTAAATCGTTTTAAGTCGGTTTTGAGTCATTCAAGTTGCGCTAGAATCGCGTTGTCGCGCTCTACGCAGTAGTGTTAATGTTTGTCATGCAGTTCAAATGTGAATTTATTTATTTAAATGCAATTTGATTAATGTTTATTTAATAGCTTTCTAATTAAAAGCAATCTAGAGTTACTGATTTCGTACTAGTTGTGTTGCTTCATGTTAGCTATATGTTAGCACTAACCTTGATTGTGCTATGAGTTTATCAAATAAATCTTGTGAGTTTGTTTAGTGTTTGTTTGATGCTCTTTTAAAATTAAATGTAACTTTAGTTAGTAACTTTGGTCTTTTATAATAAATAAATGTTAATATGATTAACATCAACATCAATGCTTTTATATTGATGACCGGTTAGCTCAACCTGAGTTCTATAATAACTTGACAAAGCGTTCTCTTATATGTTTTATGATGTTGATAATGCATTTCTTTTTATAGTTTTAATCAAAGCTTCATAGTGCCCTTTTGTTTCAAAAGAAAGCCTAAGTTTATGTGTAGACTTTTATAAAGCAATGTTAACATGATTAATGTCTATGTAAATGCCTTTTCTTTAATAACTTGTTTAGATCAACCTGAGATATAGTATAGTTGCTTTAATGTCCTTTCTCTTGCCAAATGTTTACTAAACTAATAAACGTTTTGGTTAACTAAATAAGTCTAGCGTGTAGTTGATCCCTATTATGTTGCTTCGCACCATTAGCGTGTTCTTACCGATAGCTCTGTCCTTCGATGTCCCTGCGTTAGCATATCCATAGTACCCCGTTTTATCGCTAGTACGCTCTCTCTTTTGCTTGTCTCTTATGATTGATGCCTGTTCTGAGTCTTGTTTGCTTGTCTGTCTGTTTGTGTTGTTTGGTTGTCTCGAGTAGACAAAGAGTCGTTCGTTGACATTGAAGACCAGGGGCTGAGGATCGACAAGAGTGCAGAAGCAGCTAGAGACCAAAAGATGGAAGACAAATATTCTGAGCAGCTAGACCTTGGATTTAAGGCAAGTGCAGACACCGTTTGACCATTTTGCTCCTATACATTAAATGCAATATTTACTATTCATGCATGTGTCTTAATATTGTGAACCCTAAGGATCTACTAGCCACCATCATCCAGATGTACCTAATGGGGGTTTATGGGTAGATAGGCTGCTTGCATAGTATGCTTCGCTCATCTACTCACTTTCTTTAATGGTATTAAAGATGTTGCTATAAATATATATATGTGCTCATGGAGATGTTTCATGGTTGCGACCATGGTTGGAGATGATGGATGCGGGATGCATCGTGGTTGTGGGTACAAAGGGTTGTACGGATTGCTGTAGTGCGTCTGGTTTGCCAGAGGCATCCGTCTTCTCTCCCTAAGGTCCGGTTCGTGGAGCGGCCACCTGGGACAACAGTACAACTCCGAGACCTAATGGGCTCTGGCTTGACTAATTATCAGGTCACTCGCTATAGGGTGGATCTTTCCACCGAGATGGCGTTGGGGGGCTCACGGGATTGTAGTATGGGGGTTGGTAGATCCGGTGATTGGGGGGCGCCCTCATACGCTGCGTTTCGCTGGCGAGTGAACCCCTATTTTGAAACCCACCCTGAAAGGTCTCGTAGTGAAACCCCGCTTTTGCTCACCTTGGAAGTGTTTGGGGGGTCGACGGGGCCTCGGGCAAATGGGAATCACGACTTGGAGTGAAAGTGTACACCTCTGCTTGCGAGTTTGATCAAACCGGTATACTAGCCGTGCTCACGGTTCTGAGCGGCCCGAGCTCTCACATGATTAGAACCCGGACTCACATGGATCTATGAAGATGGAGATGGTTTGTTGGAGGTTGCGACCTCGTGTTTGCTTTGTCGGGACGGAGTTCCCGTGTTCTTTGGGAGTGTTATCCTCGGTTACTCTCAGGGTGTTACCTCGGGGAGTGTGATAATGATATAATGATATACTAAAATGTTGTTAATCTTACTTACACCTTAATTAAGGGTTGGAATCTTGAACTCATATTAGTAATCGGGTTGTTTAATAATTAATATTGATGCTACATTAAAATGCTTACCCGCGCAGTATAACCGTGTCAGCCTACCTTTGTTTAAGCCTTGCATGTCATATACTTTCCGTCTGTACTTGCTGAGTTCGACATGGACTCACCCTTGCTATTCCCCCACACCCCATTAATGCGTAGTAAGGTCTTTGCTTTCGAGAAAAAGGATAAGAGATGTTATGAAGATACAAGGAGTTTGTCGGCCCGTGCTTGGAGTGCAGGAGCCCCAGTTGACTATCCCCCCGCTGAGATGGAGCCCTCGAAGTGAAGTCTTAGCTACCGTTCCGCGTTACTCTGATGTTTTGTAAGTGTTGTTATTTATATGTTTCCGCTTTAATACATTGAATTCTGATATTTTGACATTCTGTGTTGTATGTGTGGACTTCCTGGGCACACATATGGCGACTCTGGTCTTCCTTTGGAAATCAGGGTGTGACAAAATACCTTGACATCCATGCCATTGTACAATGTGTTCAATGCCATGGTGTTGCATTGCTTGTTGGACTTGTCGGTGGGAGTGAGGTTGGTAGGATCAAGGATGACATAATCCTTTTCGATCACTTCCCATACTTGGTCATTGATTGATCCCAAGTACATTCTCATGCATCTCTTCCAATAGTCAAAATTCTTGACCCCATCAAAGAAAGGAGGCTTTCCCCCAACATGGTTGAACACAACATGAGCCATAACTTCACACCAAGGTTGTTAAGCCTTCAAATATGGTGACCACGGCTCTGATACCACTTGTAAGGTCCTAGATGGCTAGAGGGGGGTTGAATAGCCTATAAAAATTTTCTACAAGCTCAACTAAACAAACCGATTAGTATAACAAATGACAAATGTGCGGTTTGCGCTAGCTCTAGTGATCTTGCAAGCCTTCTAGTGACAAGACTAAATATGCTATAATCTCTAAGACACTCAAGGTTTATGTCACTACTCTATCTAGTGAGCAATCCTAATATGGTCCTTATGCTAGCAAGAACGACTACACAAGGCAAAGCTAGCTCTCTACTCAAAGTAAACTAGGAGGGTAAATACAAGAGTAAGAGTGATATACCAACACGTAGAGGCTATGAACCAATCACCGGGAAGAGGATGAACCAATCAACACAATGAGACGATGAACCAATCACCAAGACAAGAGACACGTCGATGTGTTGACCCGGAGTTCGCTTGTACACCGACAAGTTACTCTCCGGTTGTGCCGACCAACACAAGGATGGTGTTTGAGCTAGGCGGTGCCCTTGCTAGCCTCAACACACCACTCAACAAGTGTGGTACCCAAGACACGAGCAATGTATTCCTTGCACTTTGTCTTCCCGATGAGGAGTGCGTAATCCTCTCACAAATCAACCGGAGGTGGCCAAGAAACAATCT
The DNA here is from genome assembly GCA_015847255.1 of Hyparrhenia diplandra. NCBI lineage: Eukaryota > Viridiplantae > Streptophyta > Magnoliopsida > Poales > Poaceae > Hyparrhenia > Hyparrhenia diplandra. Next base: position 169,079 of record JADLZK010004293.1, on the reverse strand, counting down.
CCTCTTCTTGCCAACAACTCCACCAAATCACCAAGCCGGCTAGGAGCGGTGTCTCCAAGAGAAACAAGAAACCAACCGGCTCACAATGATCCCCAAGCGCCTCTAGATGCAAAGATCATAGCAAAGAGCACTTGGATCACCTCAACTCACTAGAATGATGCACACAAGCAACACTATGTAAAAAGGCTAATAACCGCCAAGGTGAGCCGGAGACATCGCTAATAACGGCGTCGTGAAGTGACATTATCGACGCACGGTGCGGGCGAGCGTCGAATAGGCGTCGGATGGTCCCACAAGACCAATACGGCGTCGATAATAGGAGGTCATTACGTGACGGCGTGTTCATGTGACGCGTCCATTTTCTTAATCCGCACGCGTTTTTTCGTTGCATTGACGCGGGCCGAAGCTACGGCAGACGCTTTTGAAACCGAAAGTCCGCGAGAATTCAACGTATCTCGAACAGCGTTTCATCACAAAGCGCATTTTCGAGGACCCGTCGGCGCCGGATGCAACCCCTAATTCGAGCAGCGTTTTTGCTTACGAGACACCTTTCGGCGCCGCCTCGCGTGCACGTTCACGAGTATTACGTGACGCGCGTGGATTCACGAGACTTCGCGTGGTCGATGCGTCCGTGTTGCTTGACACGGTCTGACAGACGCATGCCGCGAATACCGACGCTTGGAACAAGACAAGGGTGCGTAACGGCCACGTAAATTAAAGTCGCGGCGTTTATTTTCGGGCGAGTTGTGTTAGGAGGTGTCTATACATGTCGCAACCACTACCGACGCCGTTTATTTTCGCACGAGTTGTGTTAGCGGTGTATGCAGACATGACGCGGCGACTAGCGGCGCCGCGTATAGTTTCGAGCGAGATGTGGTAGCGGTGTGTACGTACATAACGCGAACCGCTCGACGCTACGGTCATTTACTGAGCGTGTGTTGTCGCCAACCGTATGCGGTTTGTTCTGGTGTATTGCGGACACGTATCGAGAAATGAGCGCCAGCGTGTGCGCGTGCGGCTATGAATCAGTCGCATGTTACGGTCGTGCGTTCTTTGCCCGTAATCCACGAGGTGTACGTGGTGTTTTGCAAGCGTTGCGAGACACATGTCGATGAGCGAGGGCGCTATACCGACGCGCCGTATTTGTCCGAGTCTTACGATCGCCCGTCCCGCTAGAGCCGATGGATGTTGACACGCGTCTATACTGGGCGAATTTGGCCGAGCCTCGCATCCGGTTTTGAACGGGCCTCCGCCGCTCGGCGAAGCCGGCCTTCCTTTGGGCCCGAATTTGGACTTGCATGTTAGGTCCGTTCTCTTGTGGTACAACGAATTTGGGCCGTTTTCCGCCGCGTAGGTTATAACATCTGCGGACATATTATTATTTATATTATATTATATTATAATATATATATATATAATCGCGTTGCCACACACTTCAACACCGTCTCTCTCTCTGGTGGTGGCACACACCGTAGGGGTGGGGGCGGGGCGCGAGGAGGAGCGACGCACGGGACGCCAGCCTATATATCTTGTTGATGATTGATTTGCTACGCCATTTGCTATATAGTACGGAGTACACTTGTATTTGGATCGCCTCCTTGGTGTCGGTTATGCTGCTTGGGAACTCGGCGGCCGGCGACGAGGCTCAAGTTGGAAGTTGTTCCTCTGTTGGATGCTGTATTTGGAGGATCTTCCTTTCGAGCAAGTCCTCGGCAGCCGCAACGAGAAGCACGTCGTCACGGCATCCGGAGGCGGCATAGTTTCTCGCTTGAATGGAGGCTAGGGTTTTTTCCTTACCCCATACATGCTTCCCAAGAAGCAATCTCAACCGTTGAATCCAACCGAGATCAACGGTGCACAAGGACCTGGGCTTGTCGGTTTGGTTTGGGCTGCTTTGTTGGGCTCAAATTCATCCTCCATCCGGAAGGATAGCCCAACAAAATCTGTTCCTCATCATCCACAAACTCACAAGGCGAGGCTTTTCGCCTTGCTTCATTTCATTGTAATCCAATCCACAAGCATCCGCTAATCCAATCCACAAGCATCCGCAATTCAAATAGGTAGCCTCCCGGTTTTGCGGTGCTTGTCCTCGAGTGTGTGGAAACAAAAAAAACTTCCGAATGACCCTTCCATTCCGGTCTTGATTCATTGCCATGATAAAGCTCAATCCGGACATGCGCACGCATCGATAACACTAGCCTTCACACAACCAAAGTAATCACTACGGATGTGTACACAAAGAAATCAGTTCCACACCACAAGCAGTCATCTTGAAAGCAAAGTTTCAATAAACCATAAAAGTGCACTATCAACGGTGCAGCGAGTGCCACAAAGAAACAAACAAGTTACGTCATTAGTCTTATGAAGTCGACATCTCAATTTTTAAAATATGACAAAGGAAAAAGATGACAAGGTAGACGTTCACACAATCAAATTTGACACATGAGTAGAAGTTCCATCCATTGTTTTAGACCAAAGGTATTCACCCGGCTTTATTGAAAGCTTAACGAACACCCATGGCCTTGCCCCAGGGTTACCAGGTTACAAGACAAAAGCACTGCAGTAGTCTTTGCACTGCACCGAACTCAACTTCTACCATAACTCTACTTCATAATACCACTAAACGAGTTCAAATGATAACTCGACCAACATTTTATGGCACGACGGCACGCAGCTCAAAAGTTTAACCTCCTATGCGGCTCAAAGGCACGCAACACAAAGACAAAGTTTTCTTATTTTGCGGCACGAAGGCACGCAGCGACACAGCCCAACCAAATACTCATCACACCTCCTATGCTTACGAGATATTCGTGAATGCCAAAAGAACCCGATCACGGGCGCTTGAGGACAAAAGTCAATCATCTCTTCGCCACCAGGCTTCATCTTGGTCTTCAAGAGTGGCTTCCGGGTCTTGATCGGCGAAGATCGTCTTGTAGATAATCCCTTTAGGAGAGGACACCAACTTCTTGGGATTCTTGCAAGAGATTTGTATCCACACCGATTTCCATTTTAGTGATGGTTTGTGCACTTTTTCGGAGCCCCCACCAATTTTGCTAGTTCAAGTACTGCAAACTCGTTCTTGCAATATCGGGTATACCATAGGCTTTAATCCAAACTGTTTTCAAGGTTTGAAAAGACTCGGATCTCCATCATACTCCTCTACCACAAGAACAACATCCGAGGTAATGAATTTGATCTATTTCATCTTAACAAGCAGATTTAGGGCGACTTTAGAAGGCATATTCACCACAAATTCACCGTTGGATAGCCTTCTAACATCCCAATTCCACTCGAGTCGACTCTATATCTCAATTCGATCGAACTCTAGTTCCATCCATTGTAAACTCTCGACAATGTACAATATACGACACAAAGAGTTTACAAGCAATGTTGGTCATAATGCTCGGTCACACACAACGCATGCTCATAAAGATCAACAATACTCCTATGATGTATATCCCCGATGTGCACAAGGTCAAGGTGGAGACCGGACAAGGGCGAAATGCTACTTTTATGTCCTTGGAAGCACCGAACATTAGTTTCAGTTTAAACTTCTTTGTCGTTGCCAATATTCAAAATCGCATTTGTCACGCCCTATCCAAAATTCTATTTTCTCTAGAACTTTGGCGTTTTGAATAAAGAAGTTGACAAATTCCACATCTCTCTTCCCGCCCTTGTAATCTAACAAGTACTAGCTTCTTAAGGTGGCTTTAAAGACAATCAAGATGATCAAGGGCATAATGGTGCTTCACCCTTTTTGACCTGGCCTTCAAAGAGACACGCAAATGAAACAAACAAAAAATGTCCGGAGTCGAACACCCGCAAAACGTAGTGACAACGATTACACAATTTGACTAAATGAACATTTATTCGGACATAATTCGGATTACACATAAACAATTCAATTCATAAATATCATGAAATACCAGCTACATTTGAGCGTGTAAAAAATCTCATCAAGCAATATAAGCTAGAAACTAAATGTGGAATGTAAGGTACATATAAATTTTTGATCCAAATGTTAGTTACCTTCACATAGAGCTTTTGGAGGCGGGGAAACAATTTCGAGAAGACTAACAAAGCATCATTAATGTCGAGATGGCATGGACACAACCAAAACTTTAATAGCTCCCATCGGATATGGGAATGCCGGAGGTATAGACATCTCGCAAAGCAAAACTTTGGTTATACGTATTGACATAATGTATAAATAATAAAGTAAATCAAGTAATGGCATGGTGAACTTACACACTACACACCTTACAAATACCAAACTCAAATATCGTAGGGCCGAATTCGAGGGCCCCCAAGAACTGAAGCTTTGGACCCATTTGGATGCGAACGTGCGGCCGAGACCGGGGCTCAATGTAAGTCGGGGGGGAGTAATGGTGGCGTTCAATGAATAGCTTTTCTAAAAGAGGAGCATCCTCAATCACCACTTCTTTCGAATTTGCTCGGACTCGAGAATATTCTTTGTCGGAAAAGACCAAAACGACCTAAGTGTACAATTAGTTATGCGGATGCAAGAAAGTCCGACATTTACGGGCGCACCAAACTCGTAGTATGGGGCATTTGGAGAGGAGCGTATGGAGCATTTTGTCCCCGATAACCATGCATTTGGATGGTAAGCTCTTTCATATTGGCGAAATGTAAACTATCTAAATCAAGACCGGAAACTTGGCGTACTCATGGTGTAGTCTAGGTCCGTGTCTATCATCCGCGATGGTGAGAGAGCAAAGGGAGGAGGATAACAGAAATTGGGCGGCGGCCCGGCACCGATATGTGAATGCGTTCCAAAGCTCGAGATGCTCAAGGCTATCGATTTAGGGGATTGAAGCCGACACCGTGTAGATCCGGATAGATGTCGCCTATGCTTTGACAACCAAAGCACGGCCCGGCGGAAATTACCCGAATGATTGGAGATGATTCGAGATACGACAAGACGACGTCAAATATAGGCCGGCGCTTGCGCTTGCGCTTTTGCGCTTGATGAGCTTGATGTCGCCGTCGCAGAGGTTGAGCGGAGAGTTCCGCCATAGGGGCGCCACCGGGTGGATAATACTTGCGCCCCCGCGCGCCGGGCCGGTAGGAGGGAGATGATGGTGGTGAGAATGTCGCCCGGGAGGTTGCCGATAAGATCGGAGCTAGCGGGCGGGGTTTGAAGCTGGTTTTTGATGGATCTGCCGGATGACTCGCCATTTCCGGCGAACCTAGGTTTCTTCATACCGGATCTATCTATTTGCGGAAACGCGTGCGCGTTTCTTTCTTGACACTCTAGTAGTACGGTACTAGGTTTTACGTAGAAAACCGGGCGGTGGCGGCGATATTTTTACAACATCGGGCCGAACCGTGGCCGCCCAATTTGATCGGACCGCTAAGGTCGTCCCGATTCTTAAGCAAATAAGGCCTCCGGGCTAAGAATGCACCTGCCCAGTTGGCCCGGGCACCTGAACTATTCACAACAAAAAGGCCGGTATTGTTCGTCCCACTCCCCACGCAGAAGCGAGTGGAGTTGGGATGCGCATACGATAAGATGGTCCCACGGGCAACAAGTTCAATTCAATATAATAATATATACGTATTTTACGATGCCATTGTATCCAAAGACGGTCTCGAAGCATATGTATGTGTGGTCAACAATTTGTACGAACAAGCTACTAGCATCATATATTTTATCAAATTGAGCAAGCGAGTTATCGAGTTTGCATCGATCATCACATAGTTTTAATACTAGGTTAGCTAGATAGTACATCATCACCAAAAGTAAGTCAAGACAAAGATAAGATCGATCACCAAAAAAAAAACCTTCCGAATGACCCTTCCATTCCAGCCTTGCTTCATTGCCATGATAAAGCTCAATCCAGACACGCAGAATGCATTGACAACACTAGCCTTCACACAACCAAAGTAATCACTATGGATGTGTACACAAAGAAATCAGTTCGAAACCACAAGCGGTCATCTTGACAAAGAAAGTTTCAATAAACCATAACAAACAAGTTCTGTCATTAGTCTTATGGAGTCGAGATCTCAATTTTTAAAATATGACAAAAGAAAAATATGACAAGCTAGACGTTCACACAATCAAATTTGACACATGAGTAGAAGTTCCATCCATTGTAAACTCTCCACAATGTACAATATATGACACAGAGTTTACAAGCAACATAGGTCGTAATATGCTTGGTCACACACAATGGATGCTCATAAAGATCAACAATACTCATATCATGGGATGCATATCCCTAATGTGCACGCCAAGGTAGAGACTGGTACTATTCACTTGGAGCGCACCACACTTTGGGCCTAGAACGCAAGATTTGTTATCTTCAAATTACTCCAAAGAACGTAGATGAGTAGGAGGGCGCGGCTAAGGCCCAAAGATGAAGTCGACATTGCGCATCAAAAGCGTACAATTGCGGCGGCCAAGGCGCAACATGAGGACGGTTGTGCAACTCAAGCAAAGAGTCTCGCTAAATGATGAGCCCAACAAGGCAAAACAGTCGAGGCCACCCGAGGAGCTGCATGGCAAAGGCGGAGGTGGTTGCAAATATCAAAAAGGAGCACGCCGTTGTGGTTGCCAATCTCGAACAGAGCACACCAACCGGGATGTGCTTTTCATGCCTCCCATCCTTTTATAATCTCCCCCGCGTGGGTCTTTGGGTTTGTACCTAGGATCAATCGGAAAAAAAGTATTTAAGACAACAAAATTATTGAGCAATGCTTGTACAAGCTATAGCATGAGACACAACAGATATGCAAGACAAAACAAAACCTTTTTAGAGCCATTCAAAAAAACCTTCAAAAAAAAAGGAAGGATAATGCACTTTACAATCTAGATTTCGGTGCTCACCCAAGAAGATGTGCTTCTCTTGCGACATTTTTTCGGCCTCCGCCCAAAACACCCATTGTCGAGCGGCGAAACTTCACAGGGACGACGGTCACGAGCTCCTCCCGTTGATGTTTCTCGCCGATGTTAATAGGGACAATGAGTACCAACTACGCCTCTTGCTAATTACTCCAAAGAAGATGGAAGAGTAGGAGGGGCGCGGCCAAGGCAGCGCCGAAGTGACATTGCACACACCATGTCGGCAAAGTTTTGAATCGAGTTTGCAAACACCAAGGACAAGTGCAGGATGACTTTTTTTTTTGAATCCTACAGGATGACTTGTATATTAAAGGAATGACTAGCACATACACTAGGTGGATCTTCTCGAGGGACTTCGTAAGCTCCGGTATTTGAAACCGTCAGATTGCTCTAAAATTCAAAACATTCTTGGCCCGCCGGCGACCTCCAGCACCTGGAGCCAAACTTTAAAATAGAAATTACAGTACTATCTTCGCCTCCTCCCCACCCTTTTATAATCTCCTACGTAGGACTTTGTGTTTGTACCTAGGATGAATCGGAAAAGGTATATGACAACAAAATAATTGAGCAATGTTGTACAAGCTAGTAGATAGCATGAGTCACACAGATATGCAAGACAAAACAAAACCTTTCTATAGTCATTCAAAAAACCACACGAAAAACCATATCTAGCTGCATGGATGTGATAAAGAGCACCACCCGCCTGGGACGGAGACGAAGGCGAAAGGCGAAGGCGAGGCGGACTCCCCGTGTCGGATCGCTCACGTACTCGGGTTTGGTTGAGAATCTTGAGATGAGTTTGGAAAGTCGGGACGGAGAAGAGGTGAGAATGTACAAAGATGAGAAGAGGTGTAGTATGGGAGAAGGAAGTGACGAGAGACCGAGAGAGAAAACTACCCATAGTAGCACTATAAAGGAAAGGAATCCGAGGTGGCTACTTGTAGAGTGTTCGATGCGCATTACCATGGTCCCACGGTTAATGTATAAGGGCGATCAGAACTTGTGTGCTAGTACGTATTTTTGAAATTTCAAACATTATTTAGAGAATTAGGAATTTGGCCCCGAAAAAAGTTTGTCCTACTCTATCCCAACTACCATCGTGGGCCCACTTGTAATTTTATCTAAATACGTATATCCATGTGATATCTTGTTTTGAAGAATTAATTGAAACAAATTTAATGGTGTAGCAATCGGAATTTAATTTAGATTTTTGGTTTCTCAGTTGGTGTAAAACATTTTTTAGGTATTTCAAATTGTGGGGCCCGCCGGTGGCCATTTTCTCTCTCTCGTCTATAATTCATCCGACGCTTCGCGATAAGGAACCGAAGCGTTCCACGTTGCCACGGCCGTCTCCGTCTCTCGCCTCTCCGCCGCTACGAGTCCCCTCGTAGTATTGGTGGAAAAGGTTTTGGTCAAAACTTTTTGGGAAGGAGTATAAAAAAAACTTGTCGTTCCGTCCATCCTCGCAGGTGTCATCGCACCATCCTACTGAGACTCATTTTTTCAAGCACAGTGCAGAGAATCGTAATCATGATGACATGCACGAACACTATGTACGAGGTGTACTGTACATCAGGGGTCACATATGGAGTCATTTCATATGCCTGTTCGATCGATCGAGAGAGAGAGGAGGTGAGTGTTCGATGCCAATGTTTCAACACAAGGCCAAAATTTGCCTCTTTACGGAACAAATCAAGTCAATTCGTTTGTTGAGCCACAATGCACAAACTAGCAATACAGTTCGATATGATTTCTTGGAGAGCCAAAGCATTCCAAATTTGAACAATTTTTTGATAATATAACAACATTACGGAGAACAGGTTGTTTTGCTAGCGTTTGATTTTGGGCGATTTAATAGTATTCCGTGAGACGTAACAAAAGTTGAAACAAGATGAAGCAAGAGTGTTGACCGGTCACTAACGACATATTTTTTCCGTCAACTTACTACCATAAAGGGAGTAAAACTATACCTTTTTATACTCATATACATTTATTACTAACATATTTCCACTTGTAGTGTTCGAAATATATTTTGTAGCATTTATAATAAATACAGGTGGAAATACGTCTAAAGTACGCCATCCTGGAAAGCGCATTCTCAAGCATATCAAGCCCAGGGTGGAAATGGACCGAAACGACACAACTGGACCAAGCCAAGCCCACAACACAACTTTCCAGGCCCAATCAAGACAACACGCCGAGGCTCGGACCGGGCCGAGCCCAAAGGGGTGCGGGCGCACCCCAAGGTGCGGCCGCACCCTGATGGGGGCGGTTCGAGCCCAGCCAGCTCAAGGCGGCACATTAAGTGACCTTGAGGGCGGTGCGGTGGTGGAGCGCCTGGTTCACTGTACCTGGACGTGTCATAGAGGCGGTTAGGGGGTAGTTTAGTCTTTTTAGCACCTCTCTCTTGTGTATAAATACCTCCTCCCTCTCCCTCATTCCACACACCACACTTGGAGTCACCACACCAGCACACTCACACTCTCTACCTCACTCTCCACCACCATCTTCTTCTTCTTCTTCTTCTTACTTGGCTAGAATTGGAGTAGAAGAGCTACAAGAGGAGGACTTGTAATCTTAGGAGCAAAGTGAGCTTTGGTAATATATATCTTCCATGGATCTTTCTCCTTTGTGCAAGTTCTATTTCTATGATCATGGTCTAACTTATGAATTAGAGTTTATGTTCTTCATCGATCATCGTATGCATAACATGATTATAGATGGGATAACGGTTCGTCGTTCTTTCGGGTTTGCTCTTATCTTAGTCCGTCCATCCGTAGGGTGGGGATCCCGGGGGATAAGAGTAGTGCTCTGTACGGGGCATGGTGCCCGGGTATTACGACACCTTCGAATATGAGAGCATGCCACGGTCGTGAGGGGTAGGCGGCGGGGGTTGTGACAGCCCTGTCCGTCCCTTTGTAATCCCTCCACGTTCGCATGTGATGTAGGAGTTCGTAAATGCTTTCCATTGGGCCGGATGGTTCCGGGAAGTCTCCCCTGTTATCCTAGACATAATCATGCTCATATCATGTTAGCATATGATCCTAATCTGCTCATTATAAGACCATGACTAGAATACATTAGATTACTCCATAGGACATTTATTTATTCTTTATCTATTTTCTTTATCCTTTACCTGGTGGATTCCAATGTGTGTGTCACACTATCTATAAACCGTATTGCTTACCCCTGTTATGAACGAGTTGGTCTTTGCGTGCACACATTTCATCATCCAGATGCCATGCTACTTCTTATACAACATGCCTTCCTTTGGGAAAATATAAATAACGATACCCTGAATACTTCCGGGTGAAATGCTACAATGATAGATCCGTGCGCTTGCGGATGAAATATCAACTATGGCAAGATCTATCACCGTTGATTGAAAGTGCGTTATCACCGACACGGTGATTCCACTTAGTGATATCGACGGCTCGTCTCCTAGCGTAGTCATCAGGGTTGGGTTCTAAACCTGATTCTAATGATTGCGCTAAGAAACGTCAACAAGCATTTACGGCACCGTTGCTTGGGAAGGCATTGTTATAAGAAATCACTAGCCGGGCTATGAATATGAAATGTGCATGCGTGATAACCACTTGCTCATACAGGCTAATCTTTTATGTTTTCTCCTTTGTGGATGAAAACGAGGATAGTGTATGTCGGGTTTCCAAGCTGCCGACAAACTTCATCGAGAATCCCGAGGCACTCCTAAGGAAGAACAGGTCTCGTACCTCTTCTTCTTCAGCGGAACCTTGACGGTTGAGACCGACACCCCGCACCAATTGAACCGCAAGCCATGGCTCAAAAAGTCGCTCCGCGATTTCTCCGTGCCGCCGTTGCCAACGTGCCCACCGGGCCGGTGGTCAACGTTATGACAAGAACTTCGAAGCCGCCTTTGGGCTAATTACCATGGTGCGGGCCGGTCCCTTTTGTGGACTGCCTAGCGAGGGCGCCAACGCACATCTCCAACACTTCCTTGAGCTGTGCAACACGATTGTCATCAAGGGCGTCGAACCCGACGTTTATCGGGCTCCTCCTTTGTTTCCTTTCTCCCTCGTGGGGAAAGCGAAAAAAGATGGTTCTACAAGGACAAGGAAGCGATCAATACGTGGGCAAAATGTTCCACGGCGTTCCTAGCTAAGTTCTTCCCCATGGGCAAAACCAATGCCTTGAGGGGAAGAATCGCCAACTTCCAGCCGAGAATTCAATGGAACCCATCCCGAGGCGTGGGAAAGGCTGCGGAATATATTTAAGCATGCCCACACCATGGAATGGAGAATTGGCTGGTGCTCCAAAAAACTTCTATAATGGTCTCACGGCCATATTGAAGGGGCACCTAGACGCCATTTCTTTGCGGTGGCGCATTCTTGTCGCCACCATTGATGGGGCAATAGCCTTGATCGACAAGATGGTGGCAAACCAAAGCCGGGGGGGGGGGGGGAGAGATAGAACCCCAGCCAAAACACAAAAAGGCATGCATCCCGTGAAGGAGGCGGATATGCTTGCCGCAAAAATGGATCTATTGCTGAAGAAGCTGGATGAGCGCAGCCCGACTCAACCAATCGGCAGGCACCCGGTTTTTACGCCATAGACTCACACATGACATGTGAGACCTGTGGTGAAGTTGGCCACTCGGGGGATAACGCCACGAGACCCGAAGAAGAACCGGCGTTCATAAACAATAACGGGTATCGCCAACCTCGGCAAAGGCTACAACAACCATCCCGTCCACCATTCCAAGGTAAACCGGGGCTATAATCCTAATTACAGCTCCGGTCAACCTTCACTCAAGGACCTGGTTTTGGGCCAAGCCAAGATCAATGAAAACCTCACCAAAAAGATGAGCCATCAAGATAAAATCTTAGAAGGGGTGAATAACAAGCTAGAAGGGTTGACATCAGCTGTGAAGAATCAATTGAGCTTCAATAAAATGATGGAAACACGGCTAGCCCGATTGTTTGCCAAGTGCCGGTTAACGACTCGGGTAGGATCCCAGGGCAACCTGAGGTCCCGCACGAGTCAGTCAACATGATATCACTGAGGCTCAGTCAACCCAAAGAGCTGGCAAAGATTCCCGTGGACTCGCCATTTATTGCCAAGAAGGGAGACCCTGGGCGTCCGGTCATCAGCTGTGCCATTGGTCCCCACATCTTCGCTAATGCATTCTGTGACTTGGGGGCCAGCATTAATGTGATGTCCAAGGCTACTTTCAACAGAATCCATGGTGGGACACTTGCTCCCGCAAGTTTTGTCCTCCAAATGGCGAGATCAAACAACATGGCGGCCCGAGGGAATTCTCGAAGACATGCCGATCAAAATCAAAGATGAATACATCCCCGCAGATTTTGTGGTCCTAGACATGGGCCCGAAAGAGGATGTGTCTCTCCTCCCCCCGGGAGGCCATTTCTCTACACTACCAAGGCTGATATCAGCTTGGGGAAGGGCTTCATCATTTTCCATGTCCGAGATAAGGCGGTAAAGTGCCCATTCATTGGGTACAAGCAACAACACACCCAGGTATCATCGTCAAGACCGGTGTGGTGTGTTGGGGGATCTGATTCCGAAACCCCCGAAACAGATGCTCTCCGCCGATGTCGGGGAGAAGTCGACAAAGTCGACTATAAACAACCCCGCCCCTAAAAAAATGGGGTATATTTTTTCGAAAAAAAAAATGTGTTTCACAAAATATTTTATTATCAAAACAAAACAAAAATATTTATTACATAAAGTCTATAAGTAAATATTTTCAAAAACTAAAATAAAGATCTTTATAAATCAAATAAATTTTTCTATGAAAAAGCAAGAAAAATATTTCCTAGATAAAATATGTTTTCAAAATAAATTTGTAGTATATAAATATATATAAAAATATATATAAATTTTGAAAACAAAGCAAATTTTTGAAAACTTTTTTGGGGAAAATCGAGGGGGGAGAAAACGGCCGAACCGGCGTGAGCAAACAACGGTCACAAATTTTTCATGACCGTTGTACACGCCCGACCAAAATCCAACGGCACCAGCCTCGGGCGGGGTGCGGCCGCACCCCTGCGTGCGCTACAAGACTGCTTGGGCGCCCGCGTGGGCCCGCCTTTGCCAACGGCTCCTATCCGTTGCATGGCGCGCCCCCGGTCGGTTGCTCGGCTATATATAGCTTGGGCACCGGTGTGAGAGCACCCACCTTCCATTCTCACTCTTTCTCACTCTCACACTCTCTCCCACTTCGTTCTACACTCAATTTTCTCCACCAAAAATATTGTGCCGAGCAAGATCACGGGTGTGAAAGTTCATACTTTCCTCTAACCCTTGCACACCCGAGGTTTTTGCTCAATCGTTTTTGCCGTAGCCATGAAGAAAGCTGGGAAGATTTTCAGCGGGTTGAGGCGATCATCAAGGCATAGCTCGCGGCACACAAGCACGAGCTCCTTCAACCTCGATGAGCAAGAAAACTCTCCCATGCAAGAAGATGCTGCACCAGTCGGGGAGGAAGAAGCTCAAGCTCCCCCGACTCTCGACGAAGCCGATGCTCCATACCTCGACATCAGGGGAACCCGGGAGATGCAAGCCTATCTCCTACTCAAGGATCGTGTGTTCCAACACACGCCCGGGATCGACCCCGACCTTCTCGAACAAATAGGTATGGACGATGAATTCCGTACTATTTGGAAAGCAGTCGGGTGGCAGGATTATCCCCCTCTCGAGGAGGAAGGTTCTCGCCTCCTAACAATCCAGTTTCTATGCACTTTGGTAGAGGACAAGCTAGGCATTTCTTTCCGCCTTTTTGGACGTTCTTATCATATTAAGTGGGCGGAACTAGCTAGTCACTTGGGCTTTAGTTATAGATGTGCACTAGATGTGGATGCTGCTTTGCCCGGCTTCGTTCGACCCCAGTTTTGGGAAGAGATTACCGGTGCTCACGAGACCGGTGTCTTCAAGCCACGCCACTCACAAATCCAAAGCACCCATCACTTAGATTCATTCATCGCCGGATATCTTTGGCACTTTGTTTCCTAGGCACGGGGTTAGATGGGTGAACGAGACGTAACTCAAGCTTCTCTATGCCGTTGTAAATAAGGTAAAAGTAGCCCCAATGGTAGAGATGTGCGAGAACCTTCACCATATTATCACCAAAGTGGCTGCTCCATCCACCTACACATCGAATTATCACACGCGACGCTTCCTGCGATTGGGGCATTGGACAACGAGCATGTTGAGTACATATCCACACCCGTGAGTACTTTGGACTTGCCGCCGCGGCTAGTAGTTGGGCACCTAGCAAAGACACTACCGACAGGAGAGCTTGCGCATACTTTTCCTAGCTATACAACTATGATTCGGTTACCTAACCCGATCTACGATTGTATAAAAAAGCCGATCTTTGACTTTTGAGCTCGAGGCTGGCGATAGTGTACGCGCGGGAGAGAGGCCCCGAGCGATTCCACCCGCAGTGCCAGGAGACTAGAGGTTGGCTCAAGCTCTCATGCAGCATACTTCACGCCACCACCACAGCCTGCGCAGACGCCCCAGGCAGGAGGGTTCTATCCTTTGGGGACCCCAGGGTTCATGCCCGGGTATGATCCAAGGTGGGAACCTCCGCCCATGACGCCCGCACCATCGAGTGGCCCGAAGGAGATTCGAAGCATGGAGGGCCAACATGGTGGATCTTTCCAGCAGCTCCGAGGGCATGCCCCCAGAAGTCCAGCCAAGACCATCAGTATACGGACTGGAGGCTATCAACGCGTGCAGACTACGAGAACCTCGGCGTTCGCACGGGTAACATTGAGCATACACTTAACACTCATGTGCAGAACACCCATCAGTGGCAACAAAACTGGGAATACCAGCACAAGCAACGATGGGACCAGCTCGAGGCAAACATGGCTACTCGCAACGCACGCGAGGAAGCATTCTGGAGGCACCAGGGCTTCGATCCAGATCAGTAGGCCTCCAGATAGCTTGGGGGGGACCCCCGCAGGTATCATTGCATTGCATATTTACCTTCATCAAACTTTATTTTATTTTAGCATGTTTAAATTCCAGCAATCTTGCATTCAAAAAAAAAATCCAAAAATAGAATAAGTAGCTCTTCTTGTGCTTTCATGTCTATACTTATGAGCTATGAAAATGTTTAGTTTTAGTCCCTTGTTGAAATGATGAATAGTTGCTCTGTCTTATGCTTTGCATGTGCCTAGTTTATAATTCGAATTTCTCTAAAGTTTGGGTTTAGTGGCTAAATCTAAAAACTCATCCTGAAAAAACCTGATTCATGTGGGTTGCATAAGCTCTATCCAGTCTAAGTTGTTGCCAAGTATGATATGGTACAAATAGATTTACTATGATTTCGTCCAAAAGAGATACTTGACGTCGTCCGAAAAGAAAATAATTTCAAAAAAAAAAAAAGAAAGAGATGAAAAATGGACTAGGGTGAGAAGAGCCCACATCTCAAAAAAAAAAAAAAAAAAAGAAAAAAAAAAGGAAATAAAAAAAAAAAAATATAATATATATACATAGCAATAAAGCCCATACTTTCTCGAAAAACCAAATATAATCTTAATCTAAATAAATCCCGGATGAGAAAGTTGATCAAAAGGATGAATGAAAAGTATTTCTGTTATAACCGTTCTATCTGGCAACCGCTCAAGGCTTTGAGAAAAGCTAAAAAGCCCCGCTACGATGAAAGGTAATAAAGGGTGAGAAAAGATGTGCCATTTTATTCAAACTATAGTAGAAAATCTTATTATAACCCTGGCACTTGTGAAACATAACCGGCATTGTAGCAACTCCTGATCAACAACCAAGTATTTATCTTTTGCTCGAGGACGCGCAAAGGGTAAGCTTGGGGGAGTTTGTTGACGGTCACTAACGACATATTTTTCCCGTCAACTTACTACCATAAAGGGAGTAAAACTATACCTTTTTATACTCATATACATTTATTACTAACATATTTCCACTTGTAGTGTTCGAAATATATTTTGTAGCATTTATAATAAATACAGGTGGAAATACGTCCAAAGTACGCCATCCTAGAAAGCGCATTCTCAAGCATATCAAGCCCAGGGTGGAAATGGACCGAAACGACACAAACGGGACCAAGCCAAGCCCACAACACAACTTTCGGGCCCAATCAAGACAAGACGCCGAGGCTCGGACGGGGCGAGCCCAAAGAAAGCGGGCGCACCCAAGAATGCGGCCGCACCCCCGATGGGGGCGGTTCGAGCCCACCAGCTCAAGGCGGCACATTAAGTGACCTTGAGGGCGGTGCGGTGGTGGAGCGCCCGTTCATCACTGGGCGTGTCATAGAGGCGGTTAGGGGGTAGTTTAGTCTTTTTAGCACCTCTCTCTTGTGTATAAATACCTCCTCCCTCTCCCTCATTCCACACACCACACTTGGAGTCACCACACCAAAGACACTCACACTCTCTACCTCACTCTCCACCACCATCTTCTTCTTCTTACTTGGCTAGAATTGGAGTAGAAGAGCTACAAGAGGAGGACTTGTAATCTTGGAGCAAAGTGAGCTTTGGTAATATATATCTTCCATGGATCTTTCTCCTTTGTGCAAGTTCTATTTCTATGATCATGGTCTAACTTATGAATTAGAGTTTATGTTCTTCATCGATCATCATCGTATGCATAACATGATTATAGATGGGATAACGGTTCGTCGTTCTTTTCGGGTTTGCTCTTGTCTTAGTCCGTCCATCCGTAGGGTGGGGATCCCGGGGACAAGAGTAGTGCTTTCGCACGCGGGCATGGTGCCCGGGTATTACGACACCTTCGAATATGAGAGCATGCCACGGTCGTGAGGGTAGGCGGCGGGGTTGTGACAGCCCCGTCCGTCCCCTTGTAATCCCTCCACGTTCGCATGTGATGTAGGAGTTCGTAAATGCTTTCCATTGGGCCGGATGGTACCAAGAAGTCTCCCCTCGTTATCCTAGACATAACCATGCTCATATCATGTTAGCATATGAGCCTAACTGTTCATTACAAGACCATGACTAGAATACATTAGATTACTCCATAGGACATTTATTTATTCTTTATCTATTTTCTTTATCCTTTACCTGGTGGATTCTAATGTGTGTGTCACACTATCTATAAACCGTATTGCTTACCCCCTGTTATGAACGAGTTGGTCTTTGCGTGCACACATTTCATCATCCGGATGCCATGCTACTTCTTATACAACATGCCTTCCTTTGGGAAAATATAAATAACGATACCCCAATACTTCCGGGTGAAATGCTACAATGATAGATCCGTGCGCTTGATGATGAAATATCAACTATGGCAAGATCTATCACCGTTGATTGAAAGTGCGTTATCACCCGACACGGTGATTCCACTTAGTGATATCGACGGCTCGTCTCCTAAGCGTAGTCATCGGGGTTGGGTTCTAAACCCCATTCTAATGATTGCGCTAAGAAACGTCAACAATCCCTACCATCGAACCGAGGACTATCTGTTGTAGTTCTTGTGCTCCATGTGGTTCATATGTTTGCCGGTGTTGTAGTGGTCTCAAACTTTTTGCGAGCCTTTCACATGCAAATGGGGAAGCACCCACGAAGTTTGAAATTTTTTCGGAGTTGGTTTGGTACTTTTCCCGGTTTATTTGAATTTCTCGGCGACGCCACCTTGTAATTATAATTTGAACCGAGCGTACCCACGAAAAGAGCCGGAATGCTGCTAGACTTTTCCACGGGGTCTCATGTGCCTTAGGAGGCAAATCACCGTGGAGGTCCAAGAAAATTTCTTGTGTTTCCATGGTTTAATTAGTCTTCTTGTCGCCGGTTTAGCTCGAAGAAAATCATAGTAATTAAAATATTTATCGAGAAAAACCTAGGATCTCGTGTGGGGTCATATTTTGGGTGTACATGGCTGGGAAAAAAAAATCAAGCCATTTCCACCAAGGAGGATTGCACATCCTTCACGAGGCACATGATCCCTACCATCGAACCGGGAATATCTGATTAGTAGTTCTTGTGCTCCATGTGGTTCATATGTTTGCCGGTGTTGTAGTGGTCTCATACTTTTTTATAGGCCTTTCACATGCAAATGGGGAAGCACCCACGAAGTTTGAGATTTTTCGGAGTTTGTTTGGTACTTTTTCCGGTTTATTTGAATTTCTAACGACGCCACCTTGTAATTATAGTTTGAACTGAAAGGTACCCACGAAAGAGCCGGAATGCTTTGCTAGACTTTTCCACGGGGTCTCATGTGCCCTAGGAGGCAAATCTCCGTGGAGGTCCAAGAAAAATTCTTGTGTTTCCATGGTTTAATTAGCCTTCTTGTCACTAGTTTAGCTCGAAGAAAATCATAATATTTAAAATATTTATCGAGAAAAACCTAAGAACTTGTGTGGGGTCATATTTTGGGTGTACATGGCTAGGAAAAAATTTCAAGCCATTTCCACCAAGGAGGATTACACATCCTTCACGACAGGCACATGATCCCTACCATCGAACCGGGACTATACAAAGTGTAGTTCTTGTGCTCCATGTGGTTCATATGTTTGCGGTGTTGTAGTGGTCTCAAACTTTTTCTCTCGAGCCTTTCACATGCAAATGGGGAAGCACCCACGAGTTTGAGATTTTTCAGAGTTGGTTTGGTACTTTTCCCGGTTTATTTGAATTTCTCGGCGACGCCACCTTGTAATTATAGTTTGAACTGAATTACCCATCAAAAAAAGAGCCTTAATGTCTGCTAGACTTTTCCACGGGGTCTCATGTGCCCTAGGAGGCAAATCACTTGTGGAGGTCCAAGACAAATTCTTGTGTTTCCATGGTTTAATTAGCCTTCTTGTCGCCAGTTTAGCTAGAAGAAAATCATAGTAATTAAAATATTTATCGAAAAAACCTAAGAACTTGTGTGGGGTCATATTTTGGGTGTACATGACCGAAAAAAAATTCAACCCATTTCCACCATGGTGGATTACACATCCTTCACGTGAGGCACATGATCATCCATGAAGTGGCAAAGATTTCTATTTCACTTTTTGGGTTGCGTGTAATAACCGCCGGGCAATGAATAGGATTGGGGTGAAATTTTTCAAATCTATCCAACCTCCCGCCATTTCGTTCCCCACCACGCCCCAAATCAGCCTTGCCTATATATATATAGGTGAGTGGCTCGGAACGAAATTTTAGCAAGCCATTTGAACACCGCGCCATTCTCATTCCCCACCGGTCCTTAAGAGCACCGGTTCGCCGACGGAGCGCACCACCAACTCCAACGTTGCCGTTCATCGTCCCCTTCGCCGCCCGGGCCGTCCGTTCGCGCATCCCCTGGTCATTCTGCTCCAGCGGAATCGAGGCTTGACGGCGTTCTCCCACGCCCGCGCTCCTCCACTCCGGCGTCCCCAACGCCCGCGCATGTCCTCGCCCTTCCGGCACCTTCCACGGTGAGAACTAATTATCCCTTTAGGTGTTCGAAGCTTTACCTATGAGAATAAGAACTAATTCGCGGCTTCCTAGCCTCGCGTCGCCCGCTTGGGTCTTCCTCCACGCCGACGGAGGACCGCCGCCACACCTCTCTCTGCTATGTCCATGCAGCCCTCACGCCGTCTTCCTCTTCACCGCCCGACGCCGTACCATCGCGACCATGTCCTCCTCAAATCCACCAAGACAAGATAGGAGCGCACGAGGCGCCGCGGAAGCTTGGTGAGTGCGTCGGTCACTACCCTTGAGGTGTTCATTGAAATGCCCGCCTTGGTCACTACAACCTTATCTCGAATTCGAATGAAATTCATGAGTTAGTGTTGTTCGAAATCCGGTTTGGATATTTTAAATATATGTCAAAGCTTACATGTATAGGCAAGTGTTGACAGCTTCTTTAGTGTTACCACTAAAAGGACCGATACACCTGGTATGGCAACGGTAAAACCGCAGCAGCGCCGCGGTACCGTCGGTGTAGCTTTTCACCGTGAGTATTCCGTGTCGATTTCCACGAGGAACGTGAAGTGAACTAACAAAGAATCAAGACTCGTCCTATGATGACACAAGGTGTGTATTTGGTAGTTGAGTTGAGAGGTTTTCTATAGCTATGATATCCGGATAGGCTAGGTAGCTAAACGTGGCTTTATCGACCCTCGGACACTTGGAGGCGTGGGTGATAATCGGTGAATAAAGTCACCACTACCAAACTACTATTTTACTTCGAGCCTTACCTTTTAAGAACTTGCCTAAACACGTGGTGATCTATACGTAGACCGGAAAGGGCTGTCACTACCTTTACTTGGCTATCACAATCCATCCGTGCGGCAAAGCGGCATACATCGGTAAGGTATAGCCTAGACACCACGCGTCTACGCTAACTCTTACTATTCTAACCCCTGTACTTAGCTAGGCTAGAACACTCTACTAAAGCAAAGCAATGTACCAATGAAGAACGAGTGAATAGCTACTATACTAAACCAGATATGCAAAGTATAAAAGAACTTCGGATGTATTACTCACTAGAAGAAGTACACCCTTGAGAGGTACACCTCGGAGGAGATTCCCGATGCACCGGGGGCTTCCTCCCGTAAGACTTCCCTCTCTCATTCTACTACTACACTAAAGGAGCGGGGGCTTCGCCTACTACATTGGAGTGGAGTTCTCCTTGTGGTCATGTCTTGGAAGTGAAGGGGTGGGGGTATTTATAGCCCCAAGGTGGAGTAGGGGGCTACTCCAGGCGCCACGCCATCGACTGCGTGACCTCTATTGCCCTCCGTTGGATCAAACCGCCATGCAACCGCCTTAAGATCAACGTGTGAGGTAATTTCAGCATGTGGACAATGTGATGGGGCGTGGGAGGACGTCCTTGGCCAAATGGGCCATGGTCGGCCGACCATGGTCCATGACCTCGTGGGCCACCCCCCGGTGCCGGGAACATTGGCCCCACCGCCGGTTTACGTGTCTTGAGTCCGGAACTTGCCGTGGCGTTCATTTTGTACCAACACGATCCATGGGACGTATTGACGGACCAATCAGGTGCCTTCTCTTGTTCCCCCACGGATTAGTGATGTGGCAGGTCGCATTGGAAGAGTTTGGGCCAAAGTATCATGATCGGCCGATGCTGGTCCATTGGGCCTTGGCCTTCTCCAACTCTTCTAGAAGGTGTCCCCACATGTCGGGATGTCTCGGATGAAATGGTCATGCATCGGCCGATGTAGGTCTTGTGGCCAAATGACTTCAAATTTTGTGTGGAAGCTTCATAGGACATGGAGATCATGATGGTGGTGTCAAATTGTCCAATGGCCATACTTGGGGTGTTGGACTGGATGGTGACCAAATGTGTCATTTCAGCCAGAGTTCCACTAGTTTCACATCTCGTATACAAAGAATAACATCTACATGTGGAACTAGGTTATTTGCATAAGATATCATTGTTTATATGTATGTTAGCCTCCAAAAGGAGTACTTTGTTGACGGTTTGACTATGTAAAAACAGGGGTATTTCTACCGTCAACAAGATCCCCACACTTACATCTTTGCTTGTCCTCAAGCAAAGGAGGGAGGTTGAAGTAAACATGGACATAACACTTATGAGATATTGAACTACCATAAGATTATTTCTAAGCATTTCCTATGTGAGTGGGATATGTGGTTGTGTCTATCATAAATCCTTGAGAAGTTGGGAAATGGAATAGTTCAAAGCAAGTCATCTTCCGCATTCACATCTTAGTTCTTGGAGTTTTTTTTTTTATATAAGTTAAAAAAAAAGAAAATCACATAGATCACTTATACTCCTCGATTGGGTACTCTCAAGTCACTCAATAGTGTATAGATCCTCACCACGGCATAACATGAAAGTGCCTTTTTGTTTCATCCTACTACAAAGGTCTATGTGGAGCTGAGGTAGGGATAAACATGATTGCATACTTGCATTGCATATATTGTAAAGTCAAAACTAGGATCCTAAGAGAAAAGTATCATGCCCTTAGATCAAGAATGTGCATGTGTGTGCAAAATATGGATAACTTTGTTTTGCTCCTTCATTGGATGTGATCTCTCTCTCTACCTTATTATTATTATTATTATTATTGAGACATGGCTATCATAAATATACATACTTGGACCTTCATGTGTCCAATTTTTTTTTTTTTTTTTTTTTTTTTTTTTGGAGAGGTGGGTTCTACTCACCCTCGGACTTGTGTCCATTATTTCCTCTCTCTCTTTTTTTTTTTTTACTTTTGCATAGCTAATGTCTCTTTTCACCATCTATATATCTAGAGAGATCACAACTTAAAGCATAGAGCATTTTGATGGTGGAACTGGGAAAAGGGATGTAGTGCGTACTTCTAGTGTAGAAGTAGCATATAGATGTGGAGTGTACGTGATCTTGATCTTGGGAGCATGATATAATCCTCAACAAGGGTCACTAGATTTGCCAAAACTCAATACAACCGCAAGTAGCGTATATGGGGCGCCGAACATGTATGAGTAATGCATATGGCTTTGGTTGGTATTTTCATCATTGAGGAGTGTGTGACACTATGGTTTTATGTTTTTATCAAGACAAATCTCCAAGTACCTTGAGTAAAAGAGGTTGATGCATAAGCTCGAACTATATCACAAGTCACAACATCTTAGTCAATATGACTTTTCCCTAATAATGTATTTTTCCCACAAACATAAGTTTGCACAAGAAATAAACTTTATGACAGATTTTATCTTCAAGATGTCATGAAAATGTTACTTCTTCAAAGTTTTATTTTCAGGTGCTTCTTCTAGTTTTATATTTATAAATTAAAAAAAAGGGATAAAACGAATAGATATAATCTAAAATGAATAGAAAAATGAGGGGATGAGAATTGCAAACCAGTGGGGAAGTGTCCTGGATGCTGACAGGTGGGCCCAGGGGTCCAAGGTGGCATCGGCCGATGCCACTTTTGGAGCTACTGACAAATCGGCCACCGTGGTGCTCTTCCTCTCATCTGATAGATCAATCCCTCAGACCGGCGGTTTTCCAATTCTTGAAAATTGATTGGTCGGCCGACCAACCTTTTGTGGCCGTTCGGGCTCAAATTTTCACAAGGTGTGTTCTTGATGCGAAGGTGATCAACGTGGCGGGGTCCAAACATTGTGATCCTTCATTTAGGTGGTCGGCGATGTGCCTCTTATGGCCATTCAGGCTCAAATTTTCACAGTGTGTTCTTGATGCGAAGGTGATCAACGTGGCAGGGTCCAAACGTTGATATCCTTCTGTTGGGTGGTTGGCCGATCACCCCCACACTGGCTTTTGCACGGCCTGAGACACATCAAAGAAGAAAACATCAGTGCGTGTGTTCTCGCTAGTGGAAAAACACTAGCGTAACTCAAATGTTCATTTTTTTTTAGAGATTTCATACGATGGACGTAACTTCGAGGCACCTCCCTATGTGGAGACCGGGCTCAAGGCATGCCACATGTGTGTTTTGGCATCGTGGACTGCATTGGCCAACCTAAGGTCACGTCGACCGTCACATCCTGATGCCTAGGTTGGTCTCTAGTAGGGGGTTATGGCTAGTGGAGTCACATCAATGACGTCCATGATCATGATGTCATTTTGATGTATGTTGGGCGCTATGGGTTTATGGATGGACCCTTGGGTTCCTTACCCAGATCATTGATGGGCGCCAAATGTGGTGGTGGGTATGGCGGATGGTGAAGAGAGAAGTGAGGGTAGAAAGGCTTAAGGAGAGAGGTGTGCCAACGACTCCTAGTTTGACTCCGAGCTCAGACGCTCCTCCATCAATGATAGGGAGGCCTCTGAACATTAGGTGACCAATTTGGTGTGAAGTGCACAGGTTGGCTCATGCACCAAAACACGAAGTCGAACCAATGGTCTAGACGTGTTCTATAGTGTGTCTAGAACATACCTCACCGCCCTCGAGCCAAAAGGCTCTAGTAGGGGGGCCGGTCGATGTGCCAAGTTGTGTCCTCGACCCATCCTAATGGTCTAAGCATGATCACTATGACTTCCTATACTCATCTCAATCGCCCCGAGCCAAATGACTAGAATGGATGAGTCGGCCGATGTGGGTTCGACCCAACGGGTCCGAACCGTTTAGTGGGATGTCATCCTTGAACTCTCCCAAAAATGCCTCAAGTGTCCGTGAGCTCGAAGGCTCACTTCCTAGGTCGGCCGACCCTCATATTTTTGGATTTGGGAAAACAGACTCCATCACACTCATCTCTACGCTCTCCTCTACATATTCACCAAAGTTGGGCCCTATTGGCCACTTTTTAGTGCATCGGCCGATGCACCTTTGATGGCCAAACATGCTCAACTTTTGCATGGTAGATACTTCAACTATGTAGATCTAGAAGAGCTAGTCAAATTTCATATGCAAACCACAAAAATAGGACATGTGGTTTCAGTTTTAGTTAAATCATTATTGAAAGGGTACTTTGTCATGTCATCTTTTTGGCTATGCATATGAACAAGAAATTAATTTGCTAGCCACTTACCTCAAAGAAGTTGTCATCATACTTGTTGATGATGAGGGATGGCCATCTTGATGTTCTAGCATCTTCAATGTCCTAATAGCTTGGGTCTTGGGTTGGATGTGAGGATCATCTTGTCTTTGGAGTTGAACCCTTTAATCATCTTGCCATGGCGTGTCCATATTCTTTCCTAAAAGAGATTAGAGGACAACACATACCCAAAGGAAGCAAAGTTGGGGTAATGGTGTTATCTAGCTAAGGGTGATATTCCATGCTACAAATATAGGTTTTAGTATTTAGTAGAGATCAACTTTCCCTTGTTGGAGTATCAATCATTTATTGTTCACCAAACATTCTCAGAACTTACGCTAAGAACATGAATCAAATTTTGCATCCTAATTCTATTCAAAACATCTTTTTGTTCAAATAATCAAACTTGACACCATGTCTTGTTTGATTAAGGAAGGGGCATTTAACCTAAGCACCATGCTTAATTTAAATAACCTATGAGAGCCTTGTGTACATTACTCTCAAACCAAACATGTTTAGAACAGAAAAGGTCTAACAAGATTCATTTGCATAATTAAGATGAGACATTAATGGTGAACTAATGATACATTTTTTTATGACTAAGCAAAGTGAGCAAGACATTATGCAAAAAGCAAAGTAGAAACAACTAAACAACACATGAAGCATGTCATGAGTTCTTTAGAGACTTCCATCCCCACACTTGGATTTTGTAGCGTTTGATGCAAAGCAATACCAAGTGTAGGTGATGGAGTCCTCCATCGAACATGCTTTGCCGGTGTTTAGATTGATTTACCTTGTAGTTCTATCCTTCATTATTTTTGTGTAAACCTGAAAGGGTTAGTGACAAAAATACCCGAAGGAAACTTTCACAATTATGTCTCAAAGATTTCTTTACAGAGTCATTTGACAACTTTTATTAGTGTGATGAAATCTCGAGTTGTCTTTAGGAAGTGCTTGTTTTAAGACATAAGCTTGTCTTTGGGAAACCTCTAAAAAATCTCATATTGGTGATAGCGTTTCCCCTCCAACACCAATCTTTACGTCACGCCAAACTACTATGAGATTTGGAATGCTTATGATAAACATAAGCATCTACAACCATGATTTCAAATATTTTATGGACAAGGAACAATAGTGGGTTGTAGCTCTTATGGTTGGTGGTGGTAAAGTGGAGGATATATTTGGAATATTTATCAAAGAAGCATGAATTTTGAAAGAAGGGTAGAAAATAGCTTCCATGATCATCCTTGATTTCTTTGTTTTCAAGCTCTAAAGTTGATGTCTCATGAATTTCCATAGGTAAACACTTTGGTTCTGTCATTCCATGCCTATGACATTCCATGGTCATCTCACTGTCCAAGACTTCTCTTGGATAGAGGGGTCTCGGACCGAGCTTTATAAGAGGATGAGCAATTTCTTCTTCATGACTATCTCGAGTCCTCCTGTAGACTTGGATGAGTCACGGGGATAGAAGAGATTGACTTGAGCTCATCCTTTGCATTCCTAGAGTCATTGATCAGGCGATCATAAGACTCATAAGGGAAAGTACAATGGGGGTGCTCGGGGGCGATAGATTGGTTTAGAATTGGGTCTTGAGAATATATCGGTTATGGGCATAGAAGGGAAGAGGCTAGATTCTTCTTGATGTTTTGATTCTCCTTCTATGGGCTCACTCGACATTTCTTTAGCGACTTATGCCCCAATTGAGGTTTTGAGAGGTAAGATGATGATGATTTGGGATGCTTTTGATGAGATCCTTCATTTAGGGATTTAGAATGGTGTCTCTTTGAAGGTCCCTTTTGGAAATGGTGATTCAAGGTGTTCCCATAATCAGCAAAATCGTGGAAATAGATCCTCTTCGAATTTGTAAGGATGTTTTGAAGGTTGACTTTCTTCTTCTTTTCGCAACTGGGGTATTTGTGGTTCGGGATTGATGGCGAGGACTTTTGGATAGGAATGGTGGTGTTTGTGCCATTGAGATCTCCTTTGCTTGGGGATTGGGTTTTCCTCTAAAGCTTCATCGTAGATGTTAGTGTAAGGGGTGTTCTCAAAGATCCTAGAGAGAACTTTCTTCCCTTCACTAACAGGGAGACGCAAGAAAGCTCCCGGAAGCTATGTCAAGGTTTTGGGCTCCTTGGTAAGGCCGCAATAGAAATGTTGCAATAATGCGGTTTAGAAATACCAAGGTCGAGGGCCATATGATGTTGAATCGGTGATACGGGCCCGTGGCTATGCCCGGATATTCCTTTTCCTTCGTTTAAAGGATAGGACCTCTATTCGAAGGTGGACAACACGGGAGATAGGGAAGAAGGTAAGACAAAATTTGGTTTAAAGCTTTTCCCATTCTCCTCCTATACTCTCTACATAGCGAGCATACCATTGTTTAGCTTTTCCCCGTTAAAGAGAACGGAAAGAGCTTCCAACGAAGGGTATCTCGTGTCATGCCCTCAATGTGAAGACATGAACACAATTGCTCAAACTCACGCAAATGAGCATAGGGGTTCTCATCTTTGTCCCCGGAGAAAGGTTTTTCTGAACCATGGCTATGAAGCCCGGGGCGAAGCTCATAGCTAGATGTATGGATGGGTTGTGATGATGGTGGAGGCTCCAAACAAGCGCCCTTTGGAGCGGCGAAATGGGATATGGGTGTTTGGTTCATTGTGGAAAAGGAAAAAAAAAAAAGAAAGGTAAAAATAAAAGATAACTCGGACGACCCAATTCAATGTTAAGACAGCTACTACGTTCCCGACAAGAACGGCGCCGAGAAAAGCTTGTTGACAGTTCTTTAGTGTTACCACTAAAGGACTGATACACCTAAGTATGGCAACGTAAACCGCAAAGCGCACGGGTCGCCGGTGTAGCTTTTCACCGTGAGTATTCGGTATCGATTTCCACGAGGAACGTGAAGTGAACTAACAAAGAATCAAGACTCGTCCTATGATGACACAAGGTGTGTATTTGGTAGTTGAGTTGAGAGGTTTTCTATAGCTATGATATCCGGAGAGGCTAGGTAGCTAAACGTGGCTTTATCGACCCTCGGACACTTGGAGGCGAGGGTGATAATCGGTGAATAAAGTCACCACTACCAAACTACTATTTTACTTTGAGCCTTACCTTTTAAGAACTTGCCTAAACACGTGGTGATCTATACGAGAGACCGGAAGGGTCATCACTACCTTACTTGGCTATCACAATCCATCCGTGCGGCAAGCGGCATACATCGGTAAGGTATAGCCTAGACACCACGCCTACGCTAACTCTTACTATTCTAACCCTGTACTTAGCTAGGCTAGAACACTCTACTAAAGCAAAGCAATGTACCAATGAAGAACGAGTGAATAGCTACTATACTAAACCGGATATGCAAAGTATAAAAGAACTCGAGATGTATTACTCACTAGAAGAAGTACACCCAAGCAGAGGTACACCTCGGAGGAGATTCCCGGCAGCACCCGGGGCTTCCTCCGAAGACTTCCCTCTCTCATTCTACTACTACACTAAAGGAGCAGGGGCTTCGCCTACTACATTGGAGTGGAGTTCTCCTTGTGGTCATGTCTTGGAAGTGAAGGGGTGGGGGTATTTATAGCCCCAAGGTGGAGTAGGGGGCTACTCGGCGCCACGCCATCGATCTGCGTGACCTCTATTGCCCTCCGTTGGATCAAACCGCCATGCAACCGCCTTAAGATCAACGTGTGAGGTAATTTCAGCATGTGGACAATGTGATGGGCGTGGGAGGACGTCCTTGGCCAAATGGGCCATGGTCGGCCGACCATGGTCCATGACCTGGAGCCCACCCAGTCTTTGGGAACATTGGCCCCACCGCCGGTTTTGTGTCTTGAGTCCGGAACTTGCCGTGGCGTTCATTTTGTACCAACACGATCCATGGGGCGTATTGACGGACCAATCGGTGCCTTCTCTTGTTCCCCACGGATTAGTGATGTGGCGGTCGCATTGGAAGAGTTTGGGCCAAAGTATCATGATCGGCCGATGCTTTGGTCCATTGGGCCTTGGCCTTCTCCAACTCTTCTAGAAGGTGTCCCCACATGTCGATGTCTCGGGATGAAATGGTCATGCATCGGCCGATGTAGGTCTTGTGGCCAAATGACTTCAAATTTTGTGTGGAAGCTTCATAGGACATGGAGATCATGATGGTGGTGTCAAATTGTCCAATGGCCATACTTGGGGTGTTGGACTGGATGGTGACCAAATGTGTCATTTCAGCCCCGAGTTCCACTAGTTTCACATCTCGTATACAAAGAATAACATCTACATGTGGAACTAGGTTATTTGCATAAGATATCATTGTTTATATGTATGTTAGCTTCCAAAAGGAGTACTTTGTTGACGGTTTGACTATGTAAAAACAGGGTATTTCTACCGTCAACAAAGAGCATGGCGTGGTACGTAGTGTTTGTTGGTCGCTTCCGCGGGGATCTATCTAACCCGGGAAGATTGCTATGCTCAAGTCCAAGGCTACGCTAATTGTTGCTTAATTGAAGAGAAGCCACCCCATATACTTGTGAAGATTGAAGAGAAGCCACCCCACATACTTGTGAAGATTGAAGAGAAGCCACTCCACATACTTTTGAAGATTTCGAGAATTGCTGCTTAATTGGTTTTGGAAAGATGTCATGCTTTTATTTATGTCTATGATTCTATGGTCATTGGTCTTTTTATTTTAGAAGTTGATGTAGGCTTAGTTTCTAGAACATTAGGTGGATTTTGTTGTATGTAACCATTAAATCCTGTAATGTTTTGACGATATTAATGTATGATGATTTTTCGGATTTAAAAAGAGCTGAATTCCACGAATAAATTAAAAAATTTTAAACAAAAACGCCGGGTAGCATGGGCCCGACAATGAATGACATACAAACCGGTAGTGTAACTACACCGAACACTATCGGTTTGAATTACAAATCGTCTTCTATGACAGAAACATCACTGTCGGCTGCATTACTCAACCGATAGTCTCCACTCTAATAACGCTTTCGGGTTGAAAACAGCCGACAGTGTTCAAGTAATGTTCACTGACGGGTCCAAAGTAAGCCGACATTGTTAGCTCTTCGATACACTATCGGTTCAATCTATCCCGATAGTGTTATCCTTACAGTTCTGTCGGTTCGTTAAAGCCCGACAGTGCTCCCAATATCAACTCTGCCGGCTGACTTCGAACCTACATTGCTTGGATCAAAAATGCTGCCGGTCCGTGGAACACCCGACGGTGTTCGGTGACGATCGCCGCCTGTTCGATATCAAACCGGCGTCTCTCCTCACATCACCGCCCGGTGTTTTGACCCGGTAGTGTTTGAACCCCACATCACCGCTATAGTAGTGTAAGAGTCGGTGTTTTGACCCGGTAGTGTTTTGAACCCTGTAGTAGTGTGAGAGTCTGCAAGCAGCAAAGCTATCGCCGCAAGCGGCCAATGGACTGGCGGGCAAGCCATTAACGTCCGCAGGCAGGATGGCCACTTCGTACAGTACGCTGCCCAATATGCTACTCCTACTTCAGTTCTGAATTCTGATGGGTGACTAACAAAATGTAAGCGAGAGAATGAAGAACGCCGAGAGAGACAGCTCTAATATACTTGTACATCACGTTCATGGCTAGCTAAACTCAAGGACAACCAAACAGCGTATGCATGTATATCTTGGGACTCGTTTAGATGGCAAAATATTTGTTAAAAGCACGGTTAGCACTTTTGTTTGTATTTGGTAAACATTGTCCAATCATGGACTAACTAGGCTCAAAAAAGATTCGTCTCGTAATTTACAACAAAACTATGTAAGTAGTTATTTTTTTACCTACATTTACAGTTCCGAACATATGTCTTTTGGTGTATTTAATGTGATATGATGGAGATAGAGTCTAAAAATTTGCAAGTTTGTGGCAAAACTTTAGCCATCTAAACAAGTCCTTGGTCAGAGTTGGCTAAGGCATCATCTTGTTTTATTTTTAGCATCACATAGCTTTCCATTAACAAGGACAGCAGTACACAAGAGTACAATCAGCGTATGTACATCTTGGTCACAGTTGACTAGGCTGGTTCGAGGAAGGGAGCCAGCTTAGCTGGTCTCACAGGCAGCTAAGCTGACTTGATCAGCCCGCTTTGGCTCGCCTTCTTCTTCCTCACAATTCTTTGTGTGCCAGTACCTCCCCAACGTGGCAACACTATGGCGTTCCCTGTAGGACCACGATATAGAGTGATGCTTCTTTCCTCTTCCAATTCAGCTCTTAGGGTTTTCACCTGCTTTTTAACCGAGTCAAACACCTCCATGTCCCAAGACTTCAAGGAGTTTTGTAAAGCCGATAGAGCAGCTGAAGTCGTCGAAAGATCAAAAGACCTAGACCATGGAACCCAAGTCTGGTTCACAAACTCCATATATACTCACCATGGATTTTCCACATATTTTCATATTGGAAAGGATTAGGTTTCTTTTACCCCGGTCATCTACCAGGCACCACTCTTTCCCTAACCTTAACAAGGAGACCACAATGATTCGATTTTTCCACTGGATAGCAGAGGAGACGCGGGGAAGAGGAAGAGCAGCAGGGGAATCGAGAGGTAGACGAAGTAGGTGAGGAACTACGATGAATCTTTAGCAAATTCGAATTCAGATTACAATTTTCTGATCAGCCTCCTCTCTCTCTCTCTCTCTCTCTCTCTCTCTCTCTCTCTCTCTCTCTGCTTAAGTACTCACGCTTGTTACAGGCTGTATGAATCAATGGACCCAAAGTGGACCGGCTACGCAGGTATTGGGCCTTCTCTCGCGGGCCGGCCTGTTCTCCTTGCCTTCATCAACTCCCATTGCTGGATCATCAGCAGTGACAGGTGCAGGCTTAACATTCGCCCTCCCTTGAGAGCCGGCATGCCCCCCATCTAGGGCTTCGAAAACCCGTTCCGAACTGTAAAAATTTTGGTATTCATGACTTGGTCGTCAAAAGAACTCGAGAAAATTGTTATGCAGGCTTAACTTTTGGTATTCATGACTTTTCAAGCAGAGACCGTCTAGGGCTTCGAAAACCCGTTCCGAACCGTAAAAATTTCAAAATTCAAATTTCGAGGCGTCAAAAGTTCAAAAAATGAAAAGTTGACTCTAATAGCAAATGTAGATCTTGAAGAGATCTACACAACTCATATTCATGACTTTTCAATTTGAAACCAGCTATGGTCTCAAAAACTGGCTCGGAGGTGCCATTTTTGAAAGAGTTAAATGCACTTTGTAACCCCCCGAACTTGCACGACCGTGTCAAATAGGTCCATGAACTTGAAAACCAGACATCTGGCCCCCCAAACTTGCAAACCCGTTCACTCCAAGTCCAAGGCGGTTTTCTAGGCCACGTGGCAGCCTACGGTAGGCCGTGCATGGCACTGTTTGCGGCGTGACGTCGGCGATGATGTCGAACTTCTTTTAATTTATAAAATTAATATCTTTTTATTCGAGCTTCAAATATAGCAAATAATATATCAATTTTGATCGTCTCGACGAGCTCTTTGCAATGATGTACTCCATTTTATTATTTGAGATAATTTTATTTCATGAAAAAATAAATATTTCTACAAAATCTCCCGAAAGTGCGAGCTGAAGTGTGCGGAATTACGTCGTCGTCGTCGTCCGGCCGGGCGGGCCATCATTCGCTGCGGGCACCTATCAAGGTCTCATGTGGTGCCGAGCACCCATGGATCGCCGGGCACTCGTGCGGCACGATCAGATGGCCTTACTTTTCGCTAACCCACCCGCCCGGGCCGCCGCAAGATTCTTGGTGCCTGGCGGCGGCGGCGGCAGCAGCAGCAAGCAGGAGCTTTCGGAGGAGAACACGCAAACGCAGGGGCTCTTACGACAGCGACGAACACATTGGCGTTTTGGGATGTGGGCAACAATTTTTATGGTGGTGAAAAGGCTGCCACTGCATGCTAGTGTGGTTGATGATCGAAGTCATAGTGGATCGGGTAATCTAGTAATGTAAGTAGTAGTATAATACAGGCTCGTGCGCTCGTACAACGTTGCAGAAACAGACGTGGCCTTGCTAGGCGCCAGGCCTAGCAAAATAATGCTCTTTGCAATTTTATTTCATGAAAAAATACAATATAAATATTTCTACAAAATAAATATTTCTACAAAATAATGCTAAGGGCGGCGTGGCCTTGGCCTCCAGCATCGCGAAGGAGAAGGACAGTAGCCCGTTCGGCTGCGCAGCCGCC
This sequence comes from Hyparrhenia diplandra, assembly GCA_015847255.1. Classification (NCBI taxonomy): domain Eukaryota; kingdom Viridiplantae; phylum Streptophyta; class Magnoliopsida; order Poales; family Poaceae; genus Hyparrhenia; species Hyparrhenia diplandra. The sequence continues at coordinate 136,569 of JADLZK010004293.1, read as the reverse complement.
CTGCCTGCACCGTCCCTGAACTAGAGCGGGGTTGAACTCGTGGCGTCTGAGCCCTGTGGCACGACGACGTCGTCCATGTGCCTGCGATAGAACACGTTGTCCATGTGCGCAGCATTATTTTGTAGAAATATTTAATTTTTTATGAAATAAAATTATCTCAAATAATAAAACGGAGTACACCATTGCAAAGACCTCGTCGAGACGATCAAAATTGATATATTATTTGCTATATTTGGAGCTCGAATAAAAAGATATTAATTTTATAAATTAAAAGAAGTCTTGACAAAGACCGCCTTGACATACCATGCACGCCTACCTAGAGGTTGCCACGTGGCCTAGAAAACCGCCTTGGACCCTGAGTGAACGGGTTTGTAAGTTTGGGGGCCAGATGTATGCGGTTTTCAAATTCATGGACCTATTTGACACAAACAAGGGCAAGGATTCGGGGCTATGTAAATTTAACTCTTTTTGAAATAATCAAAGTTTCACTTGGTCAAACCCCGGTCAAACGGAGCACTAAACGACGTCCGTTGAAAAGCTTTTGAGTACAAGGGTCTTAGAACTCATCAAGATCTACACTTTTGTATGGGTCATTTTTTCCATTTTAGAAAGTGTTAGAAAACACTAGTCGCGAGAACCATATATCTCGCAGAGAGTATGTGGAACTCTATGAAGACGATTGTCCATTTTGAACTACACATTCGAACGCTTTCTCAAACGCCAAAATGACTTGAATAACAATTGTATATCTTGATGAGTTATGAACTTTTGGTATTCGTTACTTTTCAAGCGACGGCGTCTAGGGCTTCAAAACCCGTTTCCGACCATAAAAATTTCAAAATTCAAATTTCAAGAAGTCAAATGTTCAAAAATGAAAAGTTGACTCTAATAGCAAATGTAGATCTTGAAGAGATCTACAAAACTTGTATTCGTGACTTTTCAATTTGAAACCAGCTAGGGTCTCAAAACTCGGCTCTGAGGTGACATTTTTTAAATAATCAAAGTTTGACTTGGTCAAACCCCTCGTCAAACGGACCTTTCGACGTCGTCATTGAAAAACTTTTGAATACAAGGGTGTTAGAACTCATCAAGATCTACACTTTTTGTATGGGTCATTTTTTCCATTTTAGAAAGTGTCGAAAAACACCGGTCTCTGAGAACCATATATCTCGTAGAGAGTCTCTTGAATTGTGTGAGAGAGTTGTCCATTTTGAACTACACTTTTAGAACGCTTTCTCAAACGCAAAAATTACCTAAATAACAATTGTAGATCTTGATGAGTTATGAACTTTTTGGTATTCATGACTTTTCAAGCAGAGGCGCCTAGGGCTTTGAAAACCCGTTCCGAGCCAGTAAAAAATTCAAAATTCAAATTTTGAGGTGTCAAAAGTTCAAAAAATGAAAAGTTGTCTCTAATATTAAATGTAGATCTTGAGGAGCTCTACAAAACTGGTATTCATGAATTTTCGATTTGAAACCAGCTAGGGTATCGAAAACTGGAACGGAGGTGCCATTTTTAAAATAATCAAAGTTTGACTTGGTCAAACCTTGGTCAAACGGAGCACTAAATGACGTCGGCTGAAAAACTTTTGAATACAAGGGTGTTAGAACTCATCAAGATCTACACTTTTTGTATGAGTTAATTTTCCATTTGAGAAAGTGTTAGAAAACAATAGTCACAAAATCATATATCTCACATAGAGTCATGTGGAACTCTATGAGATAGTTGTCCATTATGAACTACACTTTTCGAACACTTTCTCAAATGCAAAAATGACCTGAATAACAATTGTATATCTTGATGAGTTATGAATTTTTGGTATTCGTGACTTTTCAAGCAGAGGCCGTTTAGGGCTTCCAAAACCCGTTCCGAAACCAGTAAAAATTAAAAATTCAAATTTTGAGGTGTCAAAAGTTCGAAAAATGAAAAGTTGACACTAATACCAAAGATAGATCTTGAATAGTTATACAAAATTCGTATTCATGACTTTTCGATTTGAAACCAGGCTAGGGTTTTGAAAACCGGCTCGAGGTAAAATGATTTTTTAGTTGGTTTCATAGCGAAAAAAAAATTAATAAGGACCCGAAATAGTACTTGCCTTCGGCGAGCGGATTCTAAAACGAAAGAACGCGAACCTTGAAAATTTCACGCAACACACGACTTGACTCAACGATTTGGCACACACAATTACCGCTTTGCCCCCGCCCAATTGAACAATCACGCCTCTCACAAAGGCCGACTTGGTAATATAGCCTGCAAAGATATTAGCGGCCTCATCCACCGCCGTCCCATCCGGGCGGCCCGATTGTCGCCCCCAAATCCCCCCAATCCTTAACGTCGCAGCCATCGCACCGCGAATCCCGCCGCTAAATCCACCGCGCCGCTCCACCACCGCACACCAATTTCCCCATCCATGCCGCCGTATGTCCCAGGCATCATGTCGCCGCAGCCCGGGTCAATTGCCTTTGGCCCCGATCCGCATCCACTCCGACCTTGCCACCACATAAGAACTAAGTGATCTCTACGGGCTGATTCTTCGACACTCTATCGCGGTGAATAGCCCACAACCGCTCACAAGCTTGCTTGAGTCGTCCACAAGCACCACCGGATGATCTTCAAGCACCGAATCGCCACCAAGCCGTCTAGGTGATGGCGATCACCAAGAGAAACAAGCATGAACTCTCACTTGACCTCACAAGCCTAATGAGAAGAGTGAATGCACACTTCTTTACTCCTAGCACTAATGAAGTCCTTAGCCTTGGATTATCAAATATCTCAAGCTTCGATGGGCTCTTGCTCTCCCTTGCTCTCAATAGGTTCCTTCGGCTAAAACAATGGGCAAGAGACAAGGTTGTATTTATAGCCAAGGGCCAAAAATCCAACCATTTCCCCGCAAACCTCACTCTGACGAAGGCACCAGACGCATCAATTCCAACCGCCGGACGCATCCAGTGCGTTGTGCAATTTGAAATTTTGTGTAGCCGTTACAGGCGGCGGACGCGTCCTAGGCCTGCACTCCAGACACGTCCGACGTTGGGTCCTCTTGCAGAGCTCTCTGGACAGCGTCCGAGGGGTGCTGGACGTGCCTGACGCCAGCGTCCAGCACTCTGTCTTCAATGCACTACGAGCCAGCATGCGCTAGACGCTGGGCCAGGGTCCGGCGCCCTTCCATCTAGCATCCGACGCTCTGTTTTGATGTCGGTTCACTCCCAATTCAAACTCTTTTGCGAACGACTTCAAAACCTAACATTTTCTCCAACATTTTGTAGCTACCTAGAGCTAAGTTTGACAAGTGTGCACCACACTAAACACATTGGACTTGCCTAGGTCAAGCTACCCATCTGCACCCCCCTTAATAGTATGGCCAAAGGAAAAAAAGTCCTAACGACTCATCCAATGTCACCCAACACCGTCGACAATCGGAACTAATCGTCCTTAACCTTGTTGGCCATCCTTTGACAACCAAAACGATTTCCAACGACAGAGGGCATGCAAACCATTATTGTGACCTAACTCAATCTATTTCTGCAAAACACACGTTAGTCACAATAATCTTACATTGTCATTAATTACCGAAATCATTTAGGCGCCTAGCACTACTACTCAAATGAACTTCTGTGGCGGTTATTTTTTATTTTCCGTGGCGGTTTTTAAAACCGCCATGCAGCTAGGTTCACGGTTAATCGACAGATTAACCCTTGATTAACCGTGTCGGTTATTTTGAGGACCAAAAACCGCCATGGTAAATATTAACTAATGTAAAAATAATAAAAAAAAAAAAAAACCCACTCCTAACCCCAACGGGCCGGGATCCAGGCTCGCACCGCCAAATCCGCCGCCGGGGGCTGTTAGGAGTTCGGGGATGGTGGGGCATATCGGATCCGCATCTAGATCAAAGGGGCGCCGCCATCTTCCTCACGCTTGGGAGGGGGCGACGTCCTCGTCGGCCCTTGGGCGGCGGCCGGCCCCGCCGCCGCCATAGTCCTCGCCCGGCGGCGCGCGGCCCCGCCGCCGCCGCCTCTTCCCCACGCCGGGCGGCACCGCCGGCGATGGAGGGAGATAGGGTGGACGTCGCGCCGACGAACGAGGACGCCCCGCCCGCGGGCTCGAGGTGGACGAGCGCCGCCACCGTGCTCATCGCCGCTGAATCTGTGCTCGCGCCGCCGCCCGGATCCGTGTCGCCGCCCGCCGCCCAGGCTCGGCGACGCCGGGACGCCGAATCCGTGCTCGAGGACGCCGAGGGCGCCGGATCCGCGCTTCGGGGTTGCGGATGCGTGCTCGAGGAGGGCGCCCCGCGCCGCAGCTTGCCCCCATACGCCGCCACGGCCGTCGTGTTCGTGAGGGAGAGGGAGGGCATCCGGCTCGGGAGAGAGAGGGAGGAAGTTACGGTGAGGGAGAGAAGTGAAGTGTTGGTATATATATTTCTGGCCACGATTTCGGTGGCGGTTATTTTACAAAAAACGGCCACGGTTAATCGATTAACCGTGGTGGTTTTTCCCTTGGCCCGGGGTGCCAGGCCATCTATTTTTTGTGGCCGTTTCTCAAATGCCCGCCACGGAAAAAATCAATCCCGTAGTAGTGTAGATGCCTTCATTCCCCCACCATTCCCTAAATTGGGGTTTCCTAAATTCGATGGTTCAAGCCCTCACTTATGGTATAATCACTGTATGATATACTTCGAGGTCTACGTGGTGCATCCAAATCCGAGGACGCGGTTTGCAGCACTGAATTTCGTGGGAATGGCAAAGACATGGTTACACACCAAGGAGCGGGGAGGCTGTATCACTGACTGGGAGATGTTATGTGAGTTGGTGATGAAGCTCTTTGATAAGGAACAATATCCACTGGTGCTCAAATAATTTGAAGCTATTGTGCTGAAGAAAACTATAAACGAGTATGTGTTAGAGTTTGAGGAAGGAGCTCACAATTTGCTGATCTACAATCCAAGCTATGATGAGACATACTTTGTGACAAGATTTGTGGCAGGACTGAAAGAAGAAATCAAGTCAGCCTTGGTCTTGCATAGGCTAGTTGATGTGGACACTGCCAGTGCGTTGGCCTTGATTCAGGAGTGGAGCTCAGCAAACTGAAGGGCAAACAACAGTTCAAGGAAGGAGTTTGATAGGCTTACAAAGGGTTTGGAGATAAGGCTAAGGCGATAGAAGCTGGGAAAGGAAAGTTGCAACCTCCAGGTGGGGAGAATGATGACAAGCTGGCTGCCCTAAGGACTTTCCGAAGGCAAAATAACTTGTACTTCAAGTGTGGTGGCAAATGGGGCAAAGATCACAAGTGCCCACCTCAAGTTCCTCTACATGTGATTGAAGAGTTGTTGGATGCTCTAGATGATTCATGTACTGAAGAACACACTATGGAGGTTGATGTAGATGCTCAAGAAGAGATAGCGATGGAAGTACAATAGGAGGTTCAGGCTACTGTCTCCAAGAGAAAGACTATGAGGCCGTGTGGCATGATTGGTAAGACATTTGTTCTAATTCTGGTTGATTCTGGTAGTGTGGGCACATTCATCAGCACTGGACTAGTTGCTCAATTGCACAACAACTTATCTAGTAGACCCACTACTCAGTTTACTACTGCCAATGGTACCCTGATGAACTGCAGTCAGGGCATTGATAAGTTGAACTGGTTTTTCCAAGGACATTCTTTTGTCTCTAATGTTGGAGTTTTGCCTCTCAAATGCTTTGATATGATATTGGGGAAAGATTGGTTGGAAGCTATGAGTCCCATGTGGGTACATTGGGGGTAAGAAGGCTGTAAACCCATCTCCGCTGCCAAACTGTAAGACCTCCGTAAGAGAAATGTTGTATGTCACTGTGTGCTGTTGTAGAAGATAGAAGAACAAGAGAATGGAGGTCTCATTGACAAGGCAGATAACTTAGTGGCAGTGTTCAATTTGAGGATCTTTTTCAGACCCCAACTTCCTTACCAGCAGCAAGACCACACAATCACATGATTCAGTTAATGCTAGGAGCAACACCTGTAAACATAAGGCCATATAGGTGGAATCATTACACCCAGTTCTAGTCCCGTTGCTTTTCCTGTGTTGTTAGTCAAGAAGAAGGACTATTCCTAGCAATTTTTCATAGACTACAGGCAATTGAATGCTCAAACAATGAAAAATAAGCATCCCATGCTTGTTGTGGAGGAACTCTTGGATGAATTACATGGTGCTGCTTGCTTCACTAAGTTGGATTTTCGAACAGAATATCATCATATTTGCTTGGACTTTACAGATACTTATAAAACTGCTTTTAAGACTCATGAAGGTCTGTATGAGTTTTTGGTGATGCCATTTGGGCTGACTAATTCCCTAGCCACTTTCTAGAGTATTATGAATCATATCTTTGCTCATCTATTAAGGAAAGGGATACTAATACTCATGCATGATATTCTAGTCTACTCTGCCACATTGGAGGAGCACATCAAACTATTTCATCAAGTTTTTGAGGTACTAAGGCAGCACAAGTTCTTTGTCGAATTGTCCAAATGCTCCTTTGCTCAATCTGAAGTAGAATACTTGGGACATGTCATTTCTCCTAAAGGAGTGTCTACTGAAGAGACAAAAAACAAGTCACAAAAAAAACAGTGCAGTTAAAGAATGGCCATGGCCCCAAACTTGAACCTTGAAACAACTAAGAGGTTTTCTTGGTTTGACCGACTACTATAGAAGGTTTGTTAAGAATTATGGTGTGCTCAGCCCACTACTACAGATTCGCTCATCACTACCGCCGGTATCATCTTTGCGAAATTTAGTCCACCGTAGCGATGGACAATACCCGGCAGTGATGAGCCGCGTCGGCGCGGGACAACCCGAAAACTCCACGGGCTCGACTAAATCCGGCGGTGAAGATTTAGATCACCACCGGGTTGAATCGTTCCCGGCGGTGGTCTTGATGGACATAGATCACTTTCGCGGGTTTGAATTAGAACCGATAGCGATTTGAAGATTGACACAACCGGGCTGAATTAGAACCGATAGCGATTAACTTGGGAGGGGAAGCAAAATACAATGACAAGGAACGAGTAAAACAAACAATGTAAAACAGTCGGATTGACACGCGCCGGATTAACAAACGACCGATCCATTAACAAACGACACAAACCAAATTAAACTGTCATAGAAAACAACCGATATAATAAATTAACATAAAAAGAAAGCGGCTGGCCTAATTAAGCCACCTTCTTGGCCGCTCGCTGGCCTTCTTCCCGGCGCGCCCGACTCCATCTCCTCCTCCAGGCCATCGGGTATCCCCGCCGAGGTTATCGGCCAAGTACCGATCCGGAGGCCGATGATGGACTTCTCCTCCAAGTGGTGATTCACCGTTGGCGAGCCAACTTGGTCGGCGCCTGTTGAGCTTGTTGCGGGCGGCGGCGGGATGAACTTCTCCGCCCGGCCGGGCGGCCATGTCGATTGTCGGCGGCGTCACCGACCGCCCCGCTAACCGTGGAAAACGGGGGTAGAGAGGGGACCGTGTTTGGAGAGCGGAGTGTTGGAGAGTGGACCGAGACGGGGGGTTATGTACGTATAAATAGGACTCACCGCGGTTAATTTCTAAGACGATGGAACAGTTGAACGCTAATGATAGAAAATTAAGATTGACACGCATCATATTAAACCGATACAAGGAAACAGTGGGACCCAAATTAACGAAAGATAAAGAGATTGACATGCAACAGATTAACCAACAACCGATTCCCGAGCAAATTAACCACACGCATCATTGTATCTTACACATCCACACAAATCGGACAACACATAAATTAACATAAAAAGAAGAGAACCTAGGCCGCCTTCTTGGCCTTCTTGGCCGCCCGCTTGGCCGGCTTCCTAGCCTCCTCAAGTCCGGTTTGGCCGATATCCCCTCGGCGAGGGTATCGCCGAGAGTCGATCCGAGGGCGTAGAAGTTGGCTCTCTCCTCGAGGGGCAGATTCACCTTTGGCGTGCCAACGTCGCCGGCCAGCCGTTCAGCTTGGTGAGGGCGGCGCGGGCGCTCCACCGCCCGAACTTCATCTCCTCCCGGGTGGCGGCCATGTCGACGATCGTGGGCGAGTCCGGCTTTCTGTGAGAGGGGCACGAAAGAGAAGTTAGTGTTGGATAACGGGAGGGGCGCGGGATGGGGTATAAATGTGGCGTTTTTCAAAGACGGTTCCTCGAAAACGTAATCGGGCGACCGCCGCGCCCAATGGCCGCCTCCCCTCGGCACTCAACGCCGATCGTATTTTCCAAAGCACAACCGACAATTTAATTATTTTCCAAAGAACAAGTTAAGATTCAAATCAAATTTTAATTTTAATCGCTCTTTGAACTGAAACGAAAATGCATTCGAGGGGCGAGAGGGAGCAACACACATAATAATATATATAACTTTTATTTTATTAATATATAAAAACAAAAAAAAGCAGAACATATAATAAAAATGATAAAAAAAGAGGAAGGCCACCGGCCTAGTCCTCGCCCTCCTCCTCCTCCATGCCGGGCGTCGTCCTTCTTGGCCAAGGCCTTGAGGGCGATCCCGGCCACCGCTCCACCTTGGGGCGTAGTGGTTCATCTTTTCTTCCGGGGGTGGATCCACCCTTGGAAGAAGACCATGGCCGTCCGCCGGCTCCTTCAAATCCTCGAAGGCGGGGCGGAGACGATCGAGGGTGAAATCCCTCTCGATCACCTCCTCGAATCGCGGTGCCGACGACGGCAAGGTCATCGGCCGCCTCTGAGTCGTCGCGGCCGAAGGTCCATGCGGCGGTCCCGCTTTAGGAGAGGGTGGGGCGTAGTGTAGTCGGAGTCGGAGCCGTCGGTCGGCCAGCGCCTCCACCACCGGCTCCTTGCCTTGTCATCCGCCGCCTCCATCTCCTCCCCGGTGCGCTTTGTTGGATCCCGAGCCTGAGGCAGCCATGGCACTCAAGAATGCAAAGAGAATGTGGTTGGATTAGAGAATTGAAATGGATGAATGCCATGATCGAGTGTGTGCTTAAATAGTGAGTCGGGCGCTTCCACTTCCCCACGATCGAACGCGGCCAAAAGCAACGCATGGAATTCACACGATCGCCGGTTTGGAATTCACACGATCTCTCTCGGCTGAGCATTTCCCGCGGGTATGCGGTGTTGCGCTTCAATTCACGGGCTGCGTTTCCAATGGCGCGGACGACAACGTCTCCACCTTCATTGATCACTTGTCGGGCCCACACATGAACCGGTGATTAACAAAACGGTGAAACAAATACTTATATCTGTAAAAAATCGATTTATTGAAATCATTAATTTTATCTCAGCGTTAATGCATTGAGAGTTCAACTAACCCCGTTACTTTTGCCATGTACACTCCATATTATAAATTTTTATTTTAGTATACGGATATATAGGCTACCGTGTAGGTCATGGCTTTGTGATACGTCACGGCCGCGCGCCCTTGAGAATGCGTTGTTGGCGGTCGTTATGGCATATATTTCGACCGCCAAAGTGCAATAAAATATCAAACATTCTATGGAATATCATAATAAAATATTATTTATATAACGAGTTCCACGAGTTTTGGTGTCTCCGGCTATTTTGCGAAATCTCAATTTATCATCAAAATAAAAGTATCTCAAACGGTGAAACGGAGTACACCATTACGAAGAGCTCATCGCGGCTGATCAAAATAGATATATTATTTGCTATGTTTGGACTCCGTATTGAGAAGATATTACACAAACATGATTGTGGGTCCCACTGAGTCGGCACCTACGTCAACAATGCCATGCGGGGCTAATCGAGGGGACGGACACGTGGCGGGGAGCATGCATGCATGGCGGAATCGCCGCCGGCGGACAAGCGGGCCCCCCACGTATTTCCCCACGCCAAACATGGCGAACGCGCTGGCAGCCGTTCAACCAAAATAGCGGCGCCACGTGGCGTCGGTATACCGGCTCCCCGGGCGGTGCTCCAGCCGCTGGTCCCAAGGCCACGTGTCGCCAGACAAATGGAGCGCGGGCGGCGGTTGGCCTGGTCGCCCAGCTGGCCAGCGGTTGAACCTGTTGGTTCGGCCGGTTTTCCTCAATTGGACGAATTCTTCTTTCGTAAATAGCACACGTACCTTGAAACGCCGGTTTGGCTCGGTTCACCGCCTTAGAGGCCGTTCTCATCCGGTTTTCGACTACGCTCGAAAGGAAAGTATGTTGCCGACCCTAGTAGGGTCGGTTGCATGGCTGTAGATATAGGCCATCTCCTTCATTGTAAAACACATTCTACACAATAAAGCTTCAATTCCACATTATATACATTGTAGTAGTGTCCCTCTAGGTGCTCTCCACCTAGTTGTATATCAAGAAAAGAGGAAGAGAGGAGAGGGAAGAGCGGAGGAGAAGCCGAGTTCGCGGAGTCGCCTCAACTTTGTACCTCTACGGAGATGACTACTTAGGTGAGTAAGATCCGCGGTATCTCTTCGTAATTTCCGAAGTTATCTATTTGACTAAAGTTTAGCATTCACTTACTTGCTTTTTGCGGGATCTCCATTCAATCAAGGTTCCAGTTATAAATTGTGACTAGAATCGTAATCGTTAGTGTAGACGTGGTGTCTAGACTATCGGTTACATGAGTTTGCACCCAACCGTACGAATAGTTGTGGTAGCCCCGGGGTGATTTCAGACCGTGCCTTTGTATTCCACCACGTGCTAGGTTGGTGTTTCGTAGACCTTTTGGCGGCTTTCCCCAATTACCTTTTCCCGGTCTTTTTTAGAATCGGAAGGGTCGTTGTTCCGAAGTAAGCAAGTATAGTAAGCCTAAACCTAGGTTATCTAGTGATCTTGGGAAAGACTTAGAAAACCCCTCTCAACCTACAAAAATACCTTTCTACCTTACCTCTTGGGCGATCTTGTTTCTTCTCTAGTTCACTTCTCGTTCCCCGTGGAAATCGATACCACGAATACTCGGGTGAAAGCTACAATCCAGATTCCGTGCGCTATGGAATTATACGCTACGCTAAAATTACCAACAATGCGTGTTGCTCTAGTCTTCACTACGGTTCCGCTTAATTAAACCGGCCGGTGTCTCTACTTCCCATGAGAAAAGGCTGAGTACCCCCTTTGCCGCGTCGGACGGGTTATATCAATGTCGGTAATAACACTGCTTGCGGGTGCACTTTCGGACCGGTAGTGATCTAAATATCATGCCGTGGTCACTCTGGCGGCGGTGTTTTTGGAGTATCTTTGCCGGGTTAAAACGAGAACTGGCGGTGTTTTGCATTGTCAACGGGCGAACGATGATGCCCCCGACGGCTGACCGCAACATTGCGTGCGAGGCGAACTATTTTCGCGTTCTCCGCACCACGCCCACGGTGCTTGGTTTATGCGGTGCCAATTATCTGGCGTGAACGTCCATATCACTGCGGGGTGCCTATTGAAACCGGCGTGATCGGTCATTACCACGGCATGTGGCCTATAAAAAACGACTAGTGCGGCCCTTAGGTTTACAATTCGTTCTCTTGGTCCTCTTTCTTGATACTCTTGATTCGATTGCTGTTCTTCTTCCTCGATCTTCTGCTACTCTCCACATACATATCTATGGCCTCTCTATGGGAGAAATCCTCTCCACGTCTCATTCTTATGCATCTTAGGCCACCAAAATGGTTCACACACAAGAGGTGCTACAAGAGTCTTCTTGAAGAAGATTGAGCAAAGGTCGAAGGTTAGAACATTTGTGAGGTTCACAGAGCCATCCGGTTCTATGTGCTTGAGGGGGCTGGACAATTTGGACTTACATGTCCATATGAGAGACATGGCATTCTCCTGATAAGATCATAGCAATTTATAAAAATAAGCTTCAATGAAAATCTCCTTTTGGTGATCAAAGGAGATTTTCATAGATTAACATGATCTTCTCCTGCGCGAATGCCTATGCATGCCGTCATTGGACGAAACCACAGCTTGGATGAGCAAAGAAAATCTGTAAGGCATCCTTGCTGTGGATTCAATGTAAATCCAGAGTTATGCCCTCCTTGTAAGATCGAGCACAAGAAACCTCACGTAGAGCACCCGATGGGACCTCAACGGGCACCGATGGGCCTTCAAAATCCCATCGAATTTCATCGGCAAGAATGACATTACCTTCAGCGTTTTTTTATTTTAAATGTGTTTGTACACTTTGATGAGAACATTGATCTATTCGTGGAAAAGTCTTTGTTATCATATATGTAACTTTTTCAAGGTCTTTGTTATCATATATGTAATCGGATATTATAATCGGTTTGCTCCTCTATATATATATATATATATATATATATATATATATATATGTATATATATATATATATATGTATATATATATGTATATATGTATATATATATGTATATATGTATATATATATGTATATATGTATATATATATGTATATATGTATATATATATACATATGTATATATATAATTGTGTGTTCCTTTTCAATGGATGTTTGCATTTATATATCATAATACGGGGCGCAGCTCTTATTTTTTCGACGCCCTTCTTATCTTTCATGGACGAACATAAATATATAAATGCTCTATGTACTAACCGAAAAGTTGGTAAACATCATTGAAACGCACAACCTAGTGAAAAAAAAGAAAGGTCCAAGTAATCTCACGGCAAAGGAAAAATATTACTAAACTGTCGGTTTGAAATATATCACTGCCGGGTTTTAATAGAGCCCCTAAGCAAAAAAAGAGACAACACTACCGGTTTGCAAATACAAAACCGATAGTGATCGCCTCTTCTATCGCTTTTATCATGTAGGAAAATCTAATAATAAAAATATGGATCGAAGAACCTAAGATCTTGTGTGGGGGCATAATTTGGGTGTACAAGGTTGTAAAAAAAATTCAAGACATTTCTACATTGTGGGAGTAGACATGCTTCACAAAGGTACATGACCCCTTTCATCGGAAGCATGACCGACAATTACATCCATAAGCTATCTTTGGGTCATCTTCGTTCGGTGTGGTCTCGACCTCAAACTTTTTCTTAGACGTGCACATGCCACGTGTGAAGGAACCACGATGTTTGAGATTTTTCGGACAAGGTTTGGTATTTTTTTTAATTAAATTGAATTTCTACGCGGCGACCCCCAGTAATTACGAGGTTGAATCAAGTTACCCACTAACAGAGAGCGCAGTGGTGCCAAAATTTCCCACATGGTCTTATGTGTCCTAGGAGGCAATTCAAAGTGTAGGTTGGTGCAAAATTCATAAGTTTTCAAGCTTTAATTAACCTCATTCTATCGCGTTTATCATGTAGGAAAAAATCTAATAGCAAAAATATGGATCGAAGAACCTAAGATCTTGTGTGGGGGCATAATTTGGGTGTGCAAGGTTGTAAAAAATTCAAGACATTTCTACATTGTGGGAGTAGACATGCTTCACAAAGGTACATGACCCCTTTCATCGGAAGCATGACTGACAATTACATCCATAAGCTATGCTGGGTCATCTTCGTTCCGGTGTGGTCTCGGCCTCAAACTTTTTCTTAGACGTGCACATGCCACGTGTGAAGGAACCACGATGTTTGAGATTTTTCGGACAAGGTTTGGTATTTTTTTCAATTAAATTGAATTTCTACGCGACGACCCCGAGTAATTACAGGTTGAACTGGGGTTACCCACTAACAGAGCCAGAGTGGTGCCAAAATTTTCCACATGGTCTCATGTGTCCTAGGAGGCAATTCAAAGGTGTAGGTTGGTGCAAAATTCATAAGTTTTCAAGCTTTAATTAACCTCATTCTATCGCGTTTATCACGTAGGAAAATCTAATAATAAAAATATGGATCGAAGAACCTAAGATCTTGTGTGGGGGCATAATTTGGTGTGCAAGGTTGTAAAAAAATTCAAGACATTTCTACATTGTGGGAGTAGACATGCTTCACAAAGGTACATGACCCCTTTCATCGGAAGCATGACCCGACAATTACATCCATAAGCTATGCTAGGTCATCTTCGTTCGGTGTGGTCTCGGCCTCAAACTTTTCTTAGACGTGCACATGCCACGTGTGAAGGAACCACGATGTTTGAGATTTTTCTGACAAGGTTTGGTATTTTTTCAATTAAATTGAATTTCTACGCGCGACCCCCGAGTAATTACAGTTGAATCAAGTTACCCACTAACAGAGTCGAGTGGTGCCAAAATTTTCCACATGGTCTCATGTGTCCTAGGAGGCAATTCAGTGTGTAGGTTGGTGCAAAATTCATAAGTTTTCAAGCTTTAATTAACCTCCTTCTATCGCGTTTATCACGTACGAAAATCTAATAATAAAAATATGGACCAGAAGAACCTAAGATCTTGTGTGGGGCATAATTTGGGTGTGCAAGGTTGTAAAAAAAAATTCAAGGCATTTCTACATTGTGGGAGTAGACATTCTTCACAAAGGTACATGACCCCCTTTCATCTAAGCATGACCGACAATTACATCCATAAGCTATCTTTGGGTCATCTTCGTTCGGTGTGGTCTCGGCCTCAAACTTTTTCTTAGACGTGCACATGCCACGTGTGAAGGAACCACGATGTTTGAGATTTTTCGGACAAGGTTTGGTATTTTTTTTTTTCAATTAAATTAAATTTCTACGCCGACGACCCCGAGTAATTACAGATTGAACTGGGGTTACCCACTAACAGAGCCAGAGTGGTGCCAAAATTTCCCACATGGTCTTCGAGCCTTCGACTCGGTCAGGTGGAGATGGCAGCGGGGACTGAACCCTAGTGTTATGCTGGGCCGTGTCAAATTCTCTTGGGCCATGCAAAATATATATATCTATACGTGATCATACTGTCGAGAATATATTTGCCCCTTTTTCGATTACTTGTGGTAGCTGAGGGAATTATATTGCTGAAGCTATTTATTCATATAAAATTCAGAAAATTTATATCCAATTTACCTTGTACCATGAAAGATTGGGAAATTATTTTGGACAGCGTAGTCGTGTCATTTATCACACCCACTCCTACCCGTCTTCGTCGCCGGTGCTCCACGTGCTCGATTCATTGCCTCAATCGTTCTTCGAACTTGAGTAGATTGGTTTCACTTTTGCGCTGCATCCAAACGGCTCCGGTAGGGTTCACTTTAGTAGGATGTGTGGTCCGAGCAACCCACACACGCCTAACTAAAGCTATCGTAAATCCGTGCACCGGATTTCGCAAGCCAATCCACGGGTTCGTCCCAATTGCTGTTGGCGGTGTCAGGCGGCGGTGTTCAGTTCATCAGCTATACCACAGATTGATCGCGGGCGGTGAGGGTTGTGAGGCATCTGTTCTCACGTACAATTCCGTAATCGCTGTCGGTGACTCTGTGAGGATTCGTCTCCATCCATCGAGACACGGATCGATCGCGGACAGTCCGGGTTGTGGGGCACTTGTCCTCACGTAAAATTCCTTAGCTGTTGTCGGTGACTCCGGTTGGTGGTGTTGGTGGGGGGATCGTCCTCGAGCTCGGGTTGTGAGGCTCTGTTCTCACGTGAAATTCCAAGGCTCGTTCCACGATCTCAGGTGGCGGTGTTTTGGGTAACAAGCAGAGTGCGTGGGGAGGTTTTGGACCGAACCGGTTGCTTGTTTACCAGGTTTCAACAAATTCGTCAGTGTGGTGCCTGTCAGACCATCTAAACAGACCGAGATCCTGCTAGACACCATGTCTCGCAGCAATGAGGATGAACAACAGTTCATGGATAGGGTCATGGAGCAATTTGATCCGTTGATTACCCGCGTTCATGAGATTGGGATCACACAAGCTCAGTTGAAGCAGCAGATGGATCTCAGTTCAGCAGCCATGGATGACTTTACAGCTGAGCAACACCGCATAGTTGCGCAGGTGAGATCCAACGGATCAGCAATGGCTCAACTAACTGTCAGACATTTTGATCTCGAGGTTGGCTTTCATGGTGGGGATTCAAGCAGTCATTCCTCTCTGGTGGAAGATCAGCCTGGGTTTACCAATGTGTTTGCTGCACCAAGAGATCAGGCCAGACCTGATAGGCACGTAAACAGGCCTGCTCATCCAAGGCCTAATCACAGAAGGGAGCAAGACCCCAACTCCTATCCACCCCACCTTCTCCCTAAGATGCAATTTCCAAAATTTGATGGCACTAATCCAAAGATCTGGAAAGACAATTGTGAAGGGTATTTTGCTTTGTATCAAATCCCAGATGGTATGAGAATCACTGCAGCAAGAATCCACTTTGATGGTAAGGCTGCCCAGTGGTATCAAGCTTATAAGCAACACCACACATTCAGGGATTGGCAACATTTCTGTTCCAAAGTTGAAGAGTTTGGATCTGATGACTT
Source organism: Hyparrhenia diplandra (assembly GCA_015847255.1). Taxonomy (NCBI): domain Eukaryota; kingdom Viridiplantae; phylum Streptophyta; class Magnoliopsida; order Poales; family Poaceae; genus Hyparrhenia; species Hyparrhenia diplandra. Next base: position 120,279 of record JADLZK010004293.1, on the reverse strand, counting down.
TTGGTGTGCACTTACTGACTTGCTGGCATTAAAGCATGATCAGGAGCTAGAGGAGTACACATCCAAATTTCAGGCTCTGCAGTATCAAGTTACTATGCATAACTCTCAGTGTGATGATCTATTCTTTACAACACAGTACATGAAAGGACTCAGAGAGGAATTGAGAGGAGTGGTTTGTAACACCCTAGGTGCTAAGCATCTTGAAAGCATGAGCATTTGCATATCATGATCATCATTTCATGCATAATCATGTTGTTAGTAGCATTCACTTTGATTGCTCTCATTTCATGATTGATTGATCTAGCTACTATAGGATCTTAGCTATAATGGTTGCAAGTCTGACCAATCTCAATTCACAGCTATTCGACAAAAAGCAGGTCTCGGATGGAGCCAAATAACAGCAGTTCGCACACGTCACTTTCCAAACTAATTCAGGAACAAAAAGACAATATATGATGGTAATCTCCTTGAGACAATTCAAATTAAAATATTTAGCCAACTAGTGAATAGTACACTCCTGAAACAAGTACGCAAATAGCAAGAGAACACCACGAATTCAATCTAGCTTGACGTCGGACACAAGAAGCAGCACTGACGTATAATCCAGATGTATTACGAGAGATCAATCGGCACTAGCAATATCATTAATATGATAGATAAATGTATCTTCGACGACACCAAATAACTCTCTGATTATTGAACTCAAAGTAGCAGCGATAAATAGAGGGATCGGCTTACAAAAACTGCAATCCGAACCTTGATAATTCTTCCACCCGTAGCCTCGACGACCACGATCAGAAGATATGGAACTCCGAGAAGTCCAGCACGCCCAGGCAAGAATTCCTGATCGCGACACCAACACAAATCCGCGAGGATCCGGATAACACCCGCTAGGGTTCTTCACGCGCGGCGGCGGCTCGATGGAAATAACTCCAAAATAAAATTCTACCTGATCCCTACGTGGCACACAGGCCTGGCTTAAGGCACGCAGGCCAGCCCATCAGATCTGACAAAAACTCAACACACGCGACTTGGTTGGACTAGACCATGGTGTGCACACGCAATAGCAAAACATAGCTTTAAGAAACTAAATAAGGAAAATATATAATAATGCGGCAACTTGACTAATTTATTAACCTCCAATTCCAATGACGTATTGGCCACATACTAGAGCAGGTATGGGCAACTTCAGGTTGGCTCCGTCAACAACATGGGTCCATATGTGATTAGTTTCCTTCCTTGTTTCTCCATTTTCTTGAGTAGATTAATCCCCACAAAAATGTGCTTGGTTAAAATAATTTCTAGGAAAAAAATAATTCCAGTTCCATATTCATATTTTGCCTTGTATCTAATGAAAATGCACCGAAGCTTAAAAAAGGTGGATCTTTCATATTGTTAGCTTTTTTTGTGACTTTTCATATTGTTAGCTGATCACCCGAAATATTATCTTGTGGAGCCATGGGCTCATCATTCTCCCTTTCTTGAAACAAAGCCGTCCTCGGCTTTGACATAGCTCTACCATAGTCTTCATTTACATGATCATGAATAAAGCTAGCAGTAATTGATTCAGTAGAAACACTCACATGATCAACATTCTTCACAATTTCAGACTCATTGTGGTGACTTCCACAGTCAATAAGTATTTCAGAATTACTTCTGGCAACTTTAGAATCCACGCACAAATCTTCAGGTACAATAATACCAGCATCTACGGTCACATCCTTCTTGCCAAACTCCAGAGCTAAAGACACTATCGGCTGTATTATAATTTCAGCAACATCATTTGCAGTTCCCTTCGCTGAAGTGTTCACAGTATTCTCTCCCTCTTGAAGCAAAGCCGTCCTCGGCTTTGGAATATTTTCAGCGGCCTTTTTCTTCACCTTCACAGGAGCAAAAACATCGGCCTTGATAGCAGTCTTCGGCATTGGTTTTAGCACATGATTAACTCCCTTGTGCACAAATGAATAACTATTAGAGCGACCACCATGTGTAGCATCAAGATCAAATTGCCATGGCCGACCCAACAACAGATGACATGCACTCAATGGTGCAACATCACAATCCACGTGATATCAATATAAGTCCCAACTGAAAATTTTATTCTAGCCTTATGAGTAATTTTCAATGTACCACTTCGATTCATCCATTGCATATAACGCGGCGTTGGCAGCCTCCGCGCTTGACAAAGATAATGCATTCACTAAATCTGAACTAATAACATTTGCAAAACTTCTACCATCAATAATCACTTTGCATACCTTGTCTTGAATTTTGCACTCGGATCGAATATATTGGACCGTTGTCCCTTCACAATAACAGCAGTACCATCACTTTCGGTACATCTCGTGCCATCATAGATAAGCCATCTGATGCATCATCTTTATCATCAATTTTGACTTTAGACTGAATTTCACAAGAAGCACTACTATGCAGCCCCGATGTAGAAGAAAGATCAACACTCCCATGCAAAACTATCGGTTCGGGCACTACAACCGCGCAACAACAACCTGCTTTCTTAGCACTAGCAACCTTCTGAATAGGTTCTTTCATAGCCTTTATAGCAACACTTTTCTTCCCACATTGAGATGGATAAACACTCCTTGATGAACAAACAATTGGCTTTGGACCAAAACCAAAGCGCCATTGTAACACGGCTTTCATATCGGCCCATGTCCGACAAGGTTCTTCACCTCTCATCATGCGTCCCTTATGTCCCAATCGTTGACGGTAACCAACTACATATCAAACACCGTCAACATACACCAAAACCACCTAGAGATAGGGCTTTTAAACTAACAAATTCCATAGTTTTGGTGTATATTTGGTTCTTGCGTACAAGACAAGACATGTGCACTTTGGGCCAAAATACAAGAAAAAAAGAATAAAAATACAATAAATAGAAAAAGCCCACAAGTGACAAATGGCAAGACCAACCCAACTTACCTCGGCCAGGCCACCAACTCGAGGCTCTCCACGCCGAGAACCAGGCCCAAGACAACGAAAAACGATGACACGACAAAAAACGGGGCGAGGCCGAAAGCCTGGCCGGTGCGCCCGCACCAGGTGCGCGCCCCGCACCCATATTCTCGACAGTGGGGCGGGCGGGCGCGTGGGCGGTTCATTCAATCCGAGAACGTCGGTGGCGTGCTTGACCAGTATGATGAACCTCCAAACCGCCTATTCCCCGGTCGGTTTGGACATTATGGTGGTGGTGGCTATTTTCCAAGGACCCCCTCTACTCAAGCTATAAAAGGAAGGCTCCTACACCTCTCTCAACAACCATTCCAAGGAGAATTCAGCACATTTGAGCAAGAGGAGTAGCTTAGCCTTCTTCCTACCTTTGTAAATTCTAGAGAGTGAGAGAGGAAAAAAGCTAGAAGGAAACTTGGCTCCTTCTACTCGAGTTGTCGGAGTAGCCCGGTGATCCGCGGTTCCCTAGGAGGTCTGAGTGCGGACTTGCTCAAGCACCACGACGCTTGTACCTCTACGGGCTTCTTACAATTTGGTGAGCAAGCTTGTGTTCATCTCGGCTTATTGTCTTTCCGATTACATTATCTTAACTTGTTATAGTCTTACGGGATCGGTAGATTGTCTCATATGAGCGTTAGTTCTTGGTGAAGGAACTCTTTGACCGGGAACCTTGGCCAACATCAAGAACTGTGACCAATAGTGCAAACGTGGTGTTTGGGCTAAGCGTTCACCTACCTTTGCGAAGCATCCCACCTGGTCGTGAGGGTAGGCGGCGGGGTTGTGACAAAATTTGTCCGTCCCTTTGTAATCCCTCCACGTTTGGGTGTGACGAGAGCTAATTGTCGGACTCACCCGATTTGGCGAGGGCCTGTGCCAGTAAGGAGATAACAACGCGAGAAATCACGGACCAGAATCTAAGCCCATAGGGAGACCTCATTACTGTAGAACCTAACCTTGCCTTGGGTAAACACAGTCCAGGAAGCCCTCAACGCAACCGTCCTTGCGAATTATACGATACCTCGCTTATCACGGGGTGAAGTGCTACAACGGTATTTCCCGCGGCGCTTGCGGACTTTCTTTGCTTTTAAGAAACACCAACACCCACCACCACGAAGAAAGATTATCCGAAAATGTCTTCTTGGCAAAGAACAATTGCATGTGTGGTTCGAGTCCACAACCCCGCAAGAAAACATACATTGCATCTTCTCAATCAAAGTAACTGAGATCACTTGTTCTCAAATAAAGTGTTGGCACATACTTAATCTCCTTACTAGCAAGACCATAATTAGCCATTGAAAAAGAAAAAATCCAAATGCACAGTGAACAACCTGTCTCTGAATACCAACTGATAGGGTCAGGCCCGATCTTCCGTGAGGTACGTGGTAAATCTATTGGTGGAGAACTCGACGTTGACGATCCGGCTTCGAATCAACACAATTCGACCCTGCAACCACTACACCACAGCTCCAATGGTTATCAAGCAAGCACGACTTGATTGACCTCGCCAAGAAGGCTTTCCTACAAGTGAATCGAGAACACGTGCAAGAACGGATAAGAACGTAATCAATATTGCAAATATGAATGACGAACGGAATTGATGGGGTTCGAGCTCGGGTCACAAAAGGACTAATTGCCACAGTGTGAAGAACAAGAACGGGGGCCTTGGATTACTGTAAGCGGAATAATCTTCACGGTTACAATGAATCAATCAAGTTTCTCGAAGGAAAACTCAAACTAAACAAAAACCCCCCACTGACTACAGCGGTAGAGGCTGTGTTTATAGTCTAAGACTCAAACTAGGGTTGGGGGCGGCCAGGGGTTGGGCGTCCACAACTTGGGCTTAAGGCCCGACACGATACATGGCCAAATTGGCCCAAAATAGGTGATGCAGCACCTTGCCGTGGTCACACAGAATGATCCACGGGAGATCTGGAGCTGGGACCAGATCCAAAAACGACGGCTTTGTCGCCCCCTTTCCATAGAGTCCAAGATCGCCTGCTTCGATATCGTATGAGGGAGTTACGACCGAAACATTGACGGGCGTGTGTTGCTGAATCCGAGGGTGACGTGGCAAAATGAGTTGGAGATGAGTTGCAACTTGGGGAAGACCGTGGCGTAGACTTGTCCAAAGACGGTGATGTCCTCATCGTGGTGGGTAGGGTCACCCGAGGAATCGGAGTCGCCGCAGATGATGCCGGTAATCGACGAGAAGCCGAGCTCGACGAAATCCGGGCCATGCGTGTCGCCGCAAAGCATGTTGAACTCCGACGCCGCGCCGATGCAAAGCTCGAAGATCCCGCCGCTGCGCCCGAGGAACGCCGAATCCGATACCACCGGTCACGCCCGTGGCCACCGGAGAGGCTCCGGCGACGGAATCGCATTACGATGGTTTTAGGAAAGACGATGAACCCTAAGGTAACCCTCTCGCCTTGGTTCGAAGTTCTGAATTCAAAATGATGTCCAGCCTCGATGCCGACCCAACCCGGGAACTCGGCTTAATACAGACGCTAACACACGACTCGACACCGACATCTAGGTCCCACTAAACGTAATACATGGACTCGAACGTAAACGCGAATGCGCTAACCCGAAACATAACACGCCTCACACCGTGCGTCTTCAACCCTCAAGCATTTGTCCGACACCGTCGGTAGTGGCCGCAGCCGCTACACCGCCATCGAGGGTGGAGTAGCTAGGGCTTCGTGGAGCAGTCACGGCACCTCGGGATAGAGGAGGATGAGGGTCGCCACCGTCGCGACCGGCCGTCTTGGCGGCGCCGCCCCTGCCCTCGTCGAGGAGAGGGGAAGGAACGATATGGAGAGAGAGAGAGAGAGAGAGAGGAGGGGAAAAAAGAAAAAAAAATCTAGATGGGGAATGAGAAGCCGGAAGTAACAACACCTAAGGTGCTCCGAATGAGAAGCCGCCCAAACAATTTGGGCCGTTGGGGGAAGATCGGACGGTGGAGAAAATTTCAAGTGACATGGCCATGGCTTCATTTGGAGGTGCCTCTCGAGGAGCCATTCCAATATATATTGTTTATTACTAGAAGAGAAAACAAAAGAAAGAATATATAATATTATATATATTTACGGCAGGCCTAAAATGCACCCGGGTGCCCAACCTATCCCAAATTGTCTCCTCCTAGCATGCTTGCTCTGTCAAATTGACAACAGGCCGCCTCTCTCTACCTCCCCCCACCTCATTCCCGCGGTGATTCCCCACCTTCCCCACCTCCTTCCGGCACCTGGTCATCGGGCACCAATTACAACCCGTAATGTATTCGATTTGCAACACTGCGTGTTCCAGTTACAACCAGCACGTAAGCGCTAGCTAATCTCTCTCCACCCGCCCATCCCGCATGCGGGGAATCTTTTTGTTTTGGATCGAAAAAATGCAATATCTCCTAAACCGTTGCTCCAATTTTAGATCCGTTTGCACCAGGTTGTTGAAAAAAATATGCTTAACAAAATGAGATCCAACATGACTATATTTGACAAACTTTTTTTTTTTTTTCAGTGCGTAATTGCAACTCATCGTACTATGAGTTGCCATCGTGACTACAACACAATTACAACTTGATCAGTAGCATACTTAGCGCTTGTTGTAACCACTTAGAACATATTTTTTACAACCTAGTTGCAAGCCTAGCTAGCTACAACCTAGTTACATGCAACTGTAGCGCTTGTTGCTACTACATGCAACTAGTCACAACCTAGTTGCAAGTCTAGCTAGTGAACAACGTATATTTTATACACCCTATGTTTGTACTCTACCAATTGCAAGCTGCGAGACTAGACAAATCATAACTATAACATCATACTCATTGCAACTTGACGTAACTATTTCCAACAGATTTGATCCAAAGGTTACAACTGAACCGATGTAGTTGCAACTGACGTGGTCCAATTACGACTAGAGTGAACTAGTTGGCGCACAATGGGAGGATTGGAGCACAAAGTTTTTGTCCATAATTTTTTTACAAAGTCGGCAACAACAGCTACTAAATGCGGTTAGGATACTTACCTTTATGTTGTCTCTACTACCCAACCAACTAGCTTTATTGGCACCTTGAAAACTTCTCAAAGCATTTGCATGAAGCTGACTCTCGTTGACATCATTGACACCATGATTACCAATCGATAATCCTAAACAACAAAATTGACATGAATAACGATTCTGGGGGTCATTTTATTGAAGGAGTAATGATTTTTTCAAAACTTACCCCAACTTTGGAGAAGAGGTAATGCTTCCTCGATGTCCTAGGGTGCTTCCTTACAAACAAGAGTCTACACAAAGCATTGATAACAAAACAACTAACAATTCCTTCGGGTTTCAAAGAGAGAAGCGCACTCATCTTCACAATCACAAGACCGTAGTTCACAACCTCAAGACTGCATAACAAATGAAAACATCAACATTAGACAAGACAGGGGTCTTGTCCTAGCACAAGAAACAACTCACAAAAAAAGATAATTTTTTTCTATGGAAAAACAATAGACAAGACAGTCCAAATCCTAGCACAAGAAACAACCGACAATAGACAATTCTTTTCTATGAAAAAAACAGAGACAAGATAGGGAGCTGTCCCGGAACAAAGAAACAAAGGAATAATAGACAATTTTTTTTCTATGGAATAACAATAGACAAGACAGGGGTCCTGTCCTAGCACAAGAAACAACTCACAATAGGCAATTCTTTTCTATGAAAAAACAGAGACAAGATAGGAAGTCGTCCCGGAACACAAAAAATAAAAGAATAATAGACAATTTTTTTTTTCTATGGAATAACAATAGACAAGACAGGGGTCCCGTCCTAGCACATGAAACAACCGACAATAGACAATTCTTTTCTATGAAAAAAAAAGAGACAAGATAGGGAGCTGTCCCGGGGCAAAGAAACAAGAAAAAATAGACAATTTTTTTTTTTTTTTATGGAGTAACAATAGACAAGAGAAGGGTGCTTTGTCCTAACAAAGCAAACAATTAACAACAGTTGCAATGCCCTGGCCGGTAAGTTACCATTTGCAACAATGGACTCTCCAGGTTGCAACACTTGCAAGTGACACAATCGCAACATGTTGATGACCACTTGTTGTAAACACACAAAAAGGGCCGCTAAATTACCATTTACAATAAATGAGTGTATCCAGGTTGCAACTCCAAGAAGTCGAGGATTGCAACCTAGTTAACAACCATTTGCAACAAGGGTAACAAACATAGTTGTGACTACAATGCTGGGTAAAAACGCCATTTGCAACATTGGAGTGTCCATAATTGCAACAAATGTAAATAACACGATTACAACATTCTGCATTTCCGTTTTAAACACTGTTGCAACACAAAAATGCAATTGCAACCTAGTTGATAGCCAATTGCAACGGGTTGATGACCACGCAGTTGCAACATCCCGCGACGGTAAGTTACAACTAGAGTCGAGCCGGTTGCAACCGGGCAAGAACCAGATTGCAAGCTGATGCTAGCCAAATTACAACCAGTCATGTGTTGTGTTTGCAACATGGGATGTGTTCGGGTTGAGCCTCGCGCATAAGCCGCCCACAAACCTGGTTATACACCAATTACAACATTGGAGTGGCTCAAAGGGCAACCTGTTTACTGGCCATTTGCAACAATGGAGTGACTCCCTTTGCGACAACATGACTAGATAATTACCATTTGCAATAGCGGAGTGCCTCCAGTTGCAAACAACGGAAGTGGTTAAATTACTATTTGCTAAACTTTCCTCCTTGCTTAGTCTCGGTCAGTATTTGTAAAAAACTTTTTTAAAAAAAATACAACACAAATTCCAAATTGCAACATGGTTAATCACCATTTGCAACAAGGTAATGACCACAATTGCGACAACAGGGAGCCGGTAAAAAATACCATTTGCAACAATGGAGTGACCCAAGTTGCAACAATGAAAATGGCACGATTGCAACGTCGTTAATTTCTATTTTACTAATATTTCCTCTTTGCTTAGTCTCAGTTAGTATTTGTAAAACCCACTTTTCCAAAAAATACAACACAAACTGCAAATTGCAACCTAGTTAATAGCCATTTGCAACATGGTGATGACCGCAGTTGCAACAACAGGGGCTGGCAAAATTGTAACATGTTCTCCAGCACTGGTAGCTCTCGGCGATCATGGCTACATCCCACATGCTCAGTAAAAATCGATAATGGAGGAAAAGGGAAGACAATACGATAACGCATAGAAATGTGCTCCAATAATTGAAGTGCACAAATTTGACTTCGTGTGGCAAGTCCTAGTAACAAATTCGATTATTGTTTTTGTCGCTATTATGGGTCGCCATGCTTTACAATATGCATACTGAAATCCAACCATATTGTGCCCGTTTGCATATAAACCATTAAAGAATTCAGAACATGCACGAGCACGCATATAAACATCCCTGCTCCTGCAAGTTGCAGTTTTGCGCCGCCGACGGCTGCACAGAACCATCACAGATTGCCGTCGCCGTCCTTGCAAATCCGTGGCCACAGCCACTGTCGTAGCCATACACCTTGCAACATAAAAGAATAGAAACTAGTAAGAAGACAATTAGACATTTAGACTAAAACTAAGGTTAGACCGATTAGAACACATGATCGAAGACAAAACCATCAAGAAGAGCTCCGATATACTGGATGATACTTAAAATATACTAAACTGATTTTTATGCATCTTACTAATGCATAAATAATTTGAACAAGCTGTGGCCTCTAATGTCGTTGGCTGAATGAAAATACTGATTATCAAGAAAGACACTAGTTAATAATCTTATTAAATAAAATGCAGACTCACATTTCACTAAAAGCACGGAGCAAAACTCCTGAGAGGACAACAATTCTGAAATTGAATAATAACCAAGGCGAGGCAGTGCATAGTTTTGAATAAAAAAGGAATGGAAATTGATTTGAACTTGGGATTTACAAAGAAGAACATACGCACTACCTGGAATCAAGCAAGTGGTGCCACCGGTGACTGACAGTATTACCTGGAATCAAGCAATTAGAGACTGACAGTAAAATCAATTTGGAATTTGGGATCACAGATTATAACACACGTCAAAATTTCAGATAGCAGGTTTCAGTTGCAGGGAGTGAGCCAACGATGAATGGCAGGGTCTGGCCGCGCGAGCTGGTCAGCTCTGCACCCCTGCAGCAGGCCTGTTGCGCTCCAATCGCGCCTCCTAGATGTGTGCCCCCCAAGAGCCACCGGCCACCGGCCACCGCGAGATACGAACACGGACAGCCTAATGGTCCCTTCATATGAGAAGGAGAAACAAAAACATCAGCATATATTCTTTGTAGTAAAACAGAATAAATTGACAGAATTGCAATAATCATCGTACCTCTGGATCCTGGACAGTCGAGACCACATGGTCTCCTCCATTACGCCTCTGCACTTCAAAAGAGAGATGGTTGGGATGTCTGTCAGCTGTATTTTTCAGTGCAACCACAGCTTCCTCGACCTCTGAAGCCGATGCATGCCCGCAGTCCATAGACACCCGTAGTTTGAGAAGGCAGGGGAGGCATCCCAGGCCGATGCTTCCGCAGTCACCATTGCCATCCTTGGTGGCCCTCACAAAGATACCAACAGTAAGTATTTCAAGCTTTGGCATCACGACACATGATCCGTTGAAGCCGTCGTTTCTTGTGGTATAACCAAAGGGCATAGCATCAGTTCCATTCCATATGTGAAGTGAAACACTTGGTTCACCTGTGTAAATTTGTTCTGTATTACTTGAAGACAATGCATACACATCACAATTGCAACCGTAGAAACTAATCTAGTTACAACTAACAGGTAGAGCAATTACAACTGGTCGAGATCTCCAATAATTACAACTAGGTCAGTATCTTAGTGACAACTAAGATAATAAGAAGTTACACATGTCGTCGCAAATTGCAACTAGATCATCTGGAAGCTGTGCAGCGGCCTTTGGTGATCCCTCTGGCAACCGATAAGACGTGGTAGCCATCACAAGTTACTACCAAGATGAGAACACTAATGTAGTGAGCTGAAGCCCAAAAGCAGATATGGAGCTTCCTTTCATCATCTGTTCATCGAGGTGAAAACTGTGCATCTGCAGAAGAGACCATATAACTCCATCGTAAAGAAACATAAGTGTCGCTATTGCTACAATTCAAGTATCACCACTGACCTATAGCGGCTGCACATGCAGTAAGTAACTCAGATAGAGTTTTGCAAATGCACAGACCTCCATGAGTTCCAGGTCAATGCATGCGCTAGATCACCTCTGTGTGGAACACACCCGCTCGTCCTTCCACTCTGGCAGCCCGAGCCCCTTCGGTAGTGCTGGCTGCAGCTGTAGCAGCCGCTAGATCGGCTGCAGGCATCCAACAATAGCTGCAGCAAGCATGAATGCACACAGCAGCTCGCTGGTAACACAAACATTAAAACAGCATGAATTTTTGAAGGTTGATACACTTCATGTAGACCTATATCTTGATACTCTGTAGCTAATAAATGCTAAATTGCTAGCAACAATTCAAATCCTAAGCATACATAGTGTTTTTTTCTTGCAACCATGAAGATGAGATTCAGTAAATGTAACATTAAAATTAGCAACTTCTAGGATCGAACACACAAATGAGCCTAATGAAATCAGTGAACCTTTAAACAAGATTAATTACTAAACTCGATGGATTGACTACTAAAACAAAAAATGATGAATTACCAAACATGATTACTGAAAAGACATTTTACTACTCCCTAACATATTATGGAAAATCTGCAAATAAAATGCTCACATGAACAACTGACAAAAAGCTTGTTAGTAAAAATGCATGAGTTTATTGGGATTTAAATTTAGCCACACCCAAGCCATGTGCTAAGTAATGCACATCGTACAGGGGGAAAGTAAATGTGCACAAATCCATGTACTATGTGCTTACGGGAACCAAAAACCAGTTCGTGGTTTGGGGTCCTCACCAAAAGCCTGCTGCATAAGCTTGCGGGAGCAAATTATATTAGTCCTGCCATCCTAGCCCTGCCGCGATCACTGGCAACTGGGACCGGATCTCCATGATCTGGATATTCTCGATCTCTCAGATCGGACGTACAGCTCTACAGCTTCAGTCCATCAGGCATCCGATCGGACAGAGCTAGCATAGCGTCAGACGCTTGAGACCCCCGCCCGCGGCGTTACGACCTACACACAGAGAATGTGAGAGGGGGGATTGAAGAGTTTGGATCGAGAGGGATGGATGCGCGGGAGCCCACAGAGGAGCGCACATAGGAGGATTTGCTCGACCTGTTCAGGACCCTCTGCCATCGTCGCTGCTTGGATCTCGCGAACGCCGCCGCTTGATCCTCGCGAACGCCGCCGTGGCTCTCGACTCGCCGCCGCCGCCGCCTGGAACGCTTGGGGAAAAATGGAAGAACAGAATTGGTTCGGGGATTTGGGGGGGATTCGGTGGTCGTGGAGACGGGCACGGCCGCATGGGGCAGGTCAGCGGGCGGGTCGGGGTGGCGCACGTGGGATTGGGTGGGTTGGTTGGTCTGCTTGTTGGTTTGCATCAGTTTGGCCTGGGTGCATTCTATACGGACAATGCACCCAGGTGTAGTATATACATACACTATATATTTATATATATATATATATATATATATACTGTCTCAATAATTGATTTTTTTAGTACAATCAGCAGTAATATATCAGTATCAGTAATAAGATCATGAGTACACCAGTAGATAAATAAATAATAAAGTAGACTATTGCTCGGCCCAAATAAGACCGGCAAGTACGACTACTGGAACAACCGACGAACAAAGAAACAGCAGCCCAAACGGTCCCGCTTTCTCGGGCGAACGTGAGACAAAAATGCCCACGATCGCTGGAGCGGACCGAACACTAAGACGCCTATCGGCATGCCGTAGTATGCGTAGGGGTGCCCCCGAGCAGGCCGGCGGGCTTCTTCGCCGCGCCTGTGCCTCTTGCCGCCGGAGAGGAGAAGACCGCAAGTGACCAGCGCCACCCAGTCGGCCCACGCCGCAAAGACCGTCCCGCGGCGTGGTGGCAACAGTGGAAATCCAGCTCGGCGCAGCCATCCAACGATCAGGATCAGGGCTTCGTTTTTTCTTCTTCTTCTTCTTCTTTTTTTTTTTTTTTTTTTTTTTTTTTTTTGACAAGAAAGTTGGGAGAGGGTCGGCCTTTCAGCTGTTTCAGGTGCAGCAGCAGAATGCGAAGAAGGGGGAGAGGGCTGGGTTCAGCCCGCTACTTATACATCACACGAATCACAGCCGGGACCGGGACCGGGACCGGGTCCGGATCCGGATCCGGGTCCGGGTCCGGGTCTCCCACTCCCACTCCCACTCCATTAAGCAAGGAGAAGAATTCATCATTACTAAGCAAAGACTGTCTGCCTCGCCGTCTCCGTACTCGCAACCCAGCCTCGCCGTCGCCGGATTCGCCCCCTCGCGGCCTCAACCCCCGCCGCCATGCTGGCCTCGGCGAGGTGAGTGATTCTCCCGTGGGTTCGTGGATTTCTCCTCGGCCCCGGCCGCCTATCAGCAAGGCGTTCGGCGGATTGCCTGCCTGACGGCGCTCTCCTTTCTGCGTGTGGCGTACGTGCGTGCAGGGGGTTCTGGGCGCGGCACCGCCGGAAGATCCTCGTCTCCATGGGCGTCGCCGGGGTGGGGTACGCCGCCTACCGGTTCTACGACACGCGCCGCGCCCAGCTCGTGCGGGTCGAGCAGCTGCGCGCCTTGGAGGAGCAGGCCGCCGAGGACCTCGTCAAGAACCAGTATACTCTAGTCCCCCACTTTCCCTCGCCCAAGGCTGTAATACTTGGGTTTCTCTCTACTGCTGCTACTAGTTGCATTCCCTTGGCCCTTGGGGCTATGCGCTCCCGCTCTTGATTGCTCCGCTGCCTGCCCCTGCGCCTGCCTGAGAGGGGAATTCGCCCCCAATTCACCAAGCTTATGGTTATTTGTATAGATTCTCGATTGCCCTCTATTGGGTTGAGGGTTCATTTAATTCGCAGCTAAATTGGACCACAACGATGCTAATTTTGCTCTTGTTCTAGTATATGAGCTCACATGATCCTTAATCATGGTAGTAAATCAGCTGAGAGAGATTCTAGTCCCACTCCCACCTTATTTACACCGTTATCAGTGCTGCGCATCTTGCTCATGGATTTTAATTGTCATAGTATAATAAGTTAATAGAGTAACATGATTGGGCAAATATTTGCTGGAGAAACAGTGAGTCCACTTCTTATTTGTTCTGCTGTACTAGTATTAATTATGGATACTGTACCTGTTTCAGAATAAGCAAGTGCCACCATATTCAGTAAAGCAGCTTGCATTCTGATTCTTTTGATTGCTTCATTTTATTGTAGGCTCCAGGCACACTTTGAGATGGTGAAGAGGATCTGCGACACTACCACATTGCCTTTGGCCATGCATCATCTCAGTGATAAGATAACGAGTGAACTGGATATTTCAAAATTGACTGACAAGCTACGGCAAGGGAAGGTAGATTCAAGTGCACTGACGCCAAAGGAGAAGTATGATACCTGGGAGGAGATTAAAATTAAGAGTATGGTACTTCTTATCTATCCTATGCATAACTTGCTGGGTCTATTCATTGTCTAATCATAAACATGCATTTTTAATGATGTTATTGTTTTTCTGGCTTCTCCAACTTCTTAGGTTTCACAAAGACAGTTTCTTCAATGTGGGCAATGACATTGCTTAGCTTGTATGTTAGAGTTCAGGTCACCATATTAGGCAGGCATCTCTACTTAGACTTTGCCAGGGGTACCAATGGTGCACAGTTACAGGTAGATCTTTGCTCCAGGCTCCACACTCTATGCTCAAGCATTTCCATAGGAGTGTCTTTCATTTGTTTATTTCCCCAGTTATTGCTACCTGCACTCTAGATGGTTAAATAATTGAAATTATGTTAGAAATAATAACTTAACTTGGGTTCAAGGCTTCAAGCTTCTTCCTGACATGGAAATGTCTTACTTCTTTTGTAGGCAGAATCTGACAGCTTTAGTGAAAACGGACACAAGAGCTTCCTTGCAATGGCTGATTATCTTGTTACTGACAAAATCACTGCATTCATAACGCAAATGCAGCGCGCAGCAACAGAAGTCCTAAAAGAGTAATATATCTTCTCCAGCATGTTCAACAAATCATGGAATATGCACCTATTTTTCTAGCAAAATGCTTGTTTATGTTACATGCTGAAATTTGTGTGAACTGAGCCATCAAGAGTATCCACACTTCTGTTGTTAGAGGAGTACGCCATGGCCCAATAGGCCCAGCATAGATTAGCTAGTTTTGTACACAATGTCTCACTTCCTCTTTTCCCTTGGAAATCCAACTGTGTGTCTGTCAACGAACTGGTTACCTGTGGTTTTCCAGCTACTTCATTTCTTAGTTTAGATTTCTTTCCATCATATTCGGTTTGTGTCCTAAACAGTTTACGGTTCTTAGTACAATGTTCATAAGGGTATCTGCTAAATTCTGCCCCCAAACAGTGATACATTGCATGACCGCTTTGGCTGTTTCCCAGAAGTAACCATCTGTGCTGCTTGTGTATTTTCCCTTAGTGATACTGAGTGCTGACATGTGAAAATTTTGCAGGAAGAAACTGAAAGACCGTATGAACATGGACCAAGTATTGCAGACAGTATTACAAGTATTGGACACTTTCATGGGTCTTTTTGAAGATAACTCATGGATAAACTATCTTGTACCTGAGAATCCCACTGTTTATGCACAATTGATGGCTGTGTCCAGTAGTGGCTTTGATGATTCATCACTCCTAAACGATTTCAGAAAGCTAGACCAACTAATGTCTGAGACACGAATAGTACTGGCAAGGTAATATTGCATTATGCATGAGTTCTGTTCAGTTGTAGCAAGTTCATAATTTGCATCCCAACAATGGACTTTTTCTTTGCTCAATCAGTTGTATGACCAGTTTTCTTATTTTCTTTTCTTTTTCCTTTCATCAGTTAGCTTTCAATTCATTACTACTTCGATCATTGTGTATTAGATTACATTGTGTTACTCTGTAATCCTTGTCATATGACATGTGATTTGTATTGGCCCAATTTGTTAGTTTTGTTTTAGCACTATATATGGGGACTCAAAACGAGAATCAAAGCAAATTTGTACAAGTAGAGGCACACGTTATTTTTGTAATCTAATATGGAGCAGCAAAGGTTCTTTGTAGGAGTGGAATTTTGCTGTGCATTGCCATTCCTTTTGTGAATGAAATGGTGATATGGATTATGGAAAATATGTACAGTATATTATATTTTTGTGGATAACAACTACGTGCAGGGAACCCTCCATCGCAAATTGCAAGATTTTTTTTTTTTTTTTTTTTTTTTTTTTGGGGTGTGTGTGTGTGTGTAAAGATGTTGTGAAATACACAGAATCATTATTGTTTAGTATGTCTGTGAATCTAATGGCTTGTCTGTAGTTACTTCCATGAGTATATTACATAACGTTTTGGAACTGTGTTATTGAAGTGATGATTTCAGAAATATCATGGAGAGGTCATTGAGGAAGATTGCAGAAGTGGTGGTAGAGGATCTGGGTGTGCAGATTGTAACTCCAGGATCAGGATTGCCCTTAGTGACGCTCTTGCCCAAAGTTGGTCATCTGAGCTCCCTGCTGCTTGAGGAGCCGAACAAGAACAAGCACATTCAGATCATCCGTAGTATGCATGAAGTAGAACTCTTCACGTTCCTCTATGCAAACATGCCACCAGAAACATAATCTGTACATTAATGCGAAAAGAACACTTGCTTCTGAATTTTGGCTCCAAAGATCTGGTAGTATATGTGGATGTTCAACGGTCTGAAATCAGGAAACTAACAAACGTGGAGATATAGGATGCCCATTTCTGCCTTGTGTAGACTGAGATATTCTGTTGCTAACAGGAACTGAATAAAGTTCCTTCCATTTGTATTCTTTCTTCCTTTGAAGTTTTAGTTGTGCTTGTCTAGATAGAATCACATGCACCGGGCCTGCTATTTTGCTATCTTTTTTGGAGCTTACGCGATGGTAGATATTCCAAATGTTTTACTAGCCTCAAATGGTTAATTAATGTATACATTGCAAGTCACTTGTCTTGTGTTGGGTGAATGAATGATTGAGCCCACAGTTTGCGATCTGCAGGCATATGATTTTGCTTGTGCAGTTTTGCCTTGGGAAGAACTGGATTGAATGTTTGAAATAGCTGGGTTTCTTCCATAATTCTGGTGAACTGTCATGGAATTCGCACCAACTGATAACATTTGTTCATTCTGAGAATACAATTTCTTAGGGTTATACATGCGTAGCCAATCCGATCTGAGACAAGGTGAGGCCCAGCGAAGGGAATTTCTAACAGCCTTACCTGTGCGTAATTCTGCAAGCTCTCTTCTCTCTTCCCAAAACTCTATTACGCCTGAAAACTTTGTAATTTTGTTGCTGTTCGGTAATGAAATTTGGTTTGACCGTCGTGGAGAAAGATAGCAACTACATTAATAATTTTCGGCGGAGGGGAGATTATTACTGTTTTTGGTTTTCTATAGAGGGCTTCTACTGATAACAGTTTTACAGGGTTCTGCCATTAAAGTAACCAGTCCTAAGTAAAACGAGAGCAAGAAGATGATGGCCCACATACATATCAATCGCATTGGCTACCAATGTTCGAATTCAGTTTGACATGAGAATCAACAATGAAGAGCAAGAAGATGACCCACAGATGACTGCCGTTGAATTTTGTTATGTTTTCTGGAGCGCAGACATTGATAATTGCTCCTGATGACAACGTACTGTATTTGCTAATTTTAAAGGGAAAATAATTGCATGGAAATAGGCATTGATATGTATGTCAACAAGAGGAGTGCCACAGGATTGCATCAAGCTCTGCAAATTACAGGCTAAGTCATTTTACTGAAGAAAATTGAAAGAGCAATATTTAGCGTAGACAAACTGCTGAGAGGCGTCAGACACATGGAAATATGCAATATCAAGAACCACTTTCATCAGCTATAGTAGCAAACCTACATATCAGTAGTGAACAAAATATTGCAACTTTAATGCAATTCAATTCAACAAACAGTAGAATTTCCTTTGCCGGAAGCACATTGTATTCCCTCATGTTTGATTTGTTTCAAGGGTCGGGTCAGACACATAGACGAGGGAAGCGGTTTTTGCACCTAGGTGCACATGCACATGATACGCATGTCCGATCCGCTAAGACACTTCTCGAGCAGTGTGCATTGAGAAGTGTGCTAGCACGGATCACAACGCGTATCATGTGGTCCACAGTGCGGGTGCATGTGCACCTAGGTGTAAATTTAACTTACTCCAAACAATAAATCTGCAAACATATCCTATCAATGCAAGTGATTCATGCACTGTATTATTTAGCTGAAGAAACTAAGCTTTGTTTCTCCTCATCAAACTCTTTGCTATCATTGCCCTCCTTAGGTTGTTCGGATACCAGCTCACGCTGCACTACACTATTTCCTTTCACTGTAACTGATTGCTGATAGAGTACTCCACCAACAATAGAGAACAGTAAGCAAACCAAACCAGTTGCAGTCGCATGCTTGTCCCAGATCATGACATTGATAGCCACCGTTAGGAACTTATTCACAGCCCCGGTCACGGTGAATGCGGTTGCTGATACAGCTCTTCTAGCTGCAAAGCCAAAGACACTAATGAGCAACCCAAACACGACATTGCCACTGCTACAAAGGCATCCTGTTGAAACCAGCCTTCACCCCTGGATTCCATGGCTGCAAAGACTCACTTGTGATCCCCTGTAATGAACCAAAAGATGGGAGACAGCATCAAGGAAAGAGGGTTGTTGTAAAGCACAAAACCCCAGGTGTTGAGCCCCAGGATTGTCACAATGTGCTTGATGTACACCATTTCAGTTGTTATGGTCACCAGATATGCAAGCGCCCATGAGTATGCCGTGAGGCTGAATGCTGAATCTGTCATCACATAGCCAACTGCTCCTCCCAAGATGACCACAAGGGATAGGCATGTGAACTTTGAAGGACATGGATGCTTCCGGAAAGTTGTGTCGGCAATAGCAACCAAAAGCGGGGTTAAAGATCTGAAAACTATGAAGACTGCTCCTCCAAGATGACCACAAGGGATAGGCATGTGAACTTTGAAGGACATGGTTGCTTCCGAAAAGTTGTGTCGGCAATAGCAACCAAAAGCGGGGTCAAGGATCTGAAAACTATGAAGGTATCTACGTTGGCATGGGAGAGGAGATTTGTGTTGGTGAATATGGCTAGGTAGAAGACCAGAGCAGCAAGTGCAAACTTTTTTAGAGTCACCAAGTTGAAGGCGTGCGTCATGGGTGAGAAAGCCTAGCTTTCCAGGGATCCAAACACCACCAGCAGATGTCAAGTACTGCAGAGCAATTAGGAGGCCAAGGTAACCGAACTTTGTCACGGCATATTTGTTGATGATTCAGAGCAAACTCGGCACAGAGCATGCCCAACCACGAGGCTGCTCGTAGCGTAATACTGCTTCGCCATCAGAGCAGAATGTTCACCTGCAATAGGTTCAGTGTTAGCAAAGCATTCAAATAGCAAACTAATGTCTAAAACTAAAAGAATTTATTGAAAGAAATGTCCAACTGCTCAGCAGTGCTTCTGAAATAAAACAAAACAATGAAACACACTGTTGAATTTGACTTAACATTAAGTACATCAACAGAATGCCAGATTTCAAGCCAATTATCTAAGATTTCAGACAATTTATCAACAGCTCTACAAAATAAAATAATTGCCCTACTTGTAACAAAAAAATTACATACACTCATACCGCATTAGAGCAGAGATTATTGATCCACCATACTTTACTGGCTCCTCAGAGCAGTAGAATTTACTTAAAGTATGGCTTGGGAGTTGGGAGTAAGGTGCAATGATCCAATTTGGACAGGAAAGAGAAATAATCAAGAAATCTTCCAATGGAGAAACGAAACCCAAGTAGCTGAAGATTGCATATTCAGATGTGTGTAGTATGTCTATGAATAGAATTACTATGTGCACGCAAGACAAATCTTCCAATGGAGAAACGACACCCAAGTAGCTTTTTTTCCGAAAGCGAGCTTAGCTCGTACTTCATTAAGAGGAGTTTGACACCCAAGTAGCTGAAACTCCAAATAGAAGATACTATATCATTTCGTTCACTAGTAGACAGTACAAGTTCCAAATATAAAGAAATTCGCGGCTTCACATCACAAAGATCAACAACAGCAAAGGAAAACAACGCAAGTAATCAGGTCACAGGTTTCAACGACCGACCTTCCAGTCCACACCGGACCAAGCGAAGGGAGGGGCTACAGCTGGTTGGGCAAATATTGGCGCTCTAATCACGCGGCCAACTGACACTATCAGGATAGATTTGGGCCCAAATCTTTGTCTGATTTCTGCAAATTTTCTTGGATGCGTGTTGCCAGTGCCAAGAAAATGAAACGAAACGAAAACTGAAAAGGCAGCGCGCGTGCCATCAGATCCTGGACCGAGTGCGCGGCGCCCGTCCCAAGAGACGATCTGACGAACGGGGCGGGAGAGGAAAGGAACGGGGGGGGGGAGGGGAGTGAGAGAGGCGTACTGCGCATTTACTAGCTTTAGGTCTGTTTGGTTTCGGTGTATATGGCCCAACCAGGCCCGGGGGGGTGCAGCCGACCGTGGTTTGGTTGCCTGCACCAGGACCGGAGCCAGGCCCCCCACATGCTTTCCCACCCCCTTCGGTTGCATCCCTAGAAACGGCGAAATCCTCCGTTCCCCCGCATGCAGGCTCTGGAGCTCCTTGCGCGGGCGATGGCACGGGCGATGGCGGGGAGAATCTTTGGTTGGACGCGTGCAGGCGGGAGATGTGGAGGTGCGCGCGGGAAAGCTAGGGTTACCGCCCTCCCTTTCGCGCCATCTCTCCTCGTTATAAGCTCACCTCCGCCGGTCGTCTCCTCATTCTTCCACCTCGTGCTCGTCTTCTCCACTTCCTCCTCTGTCTCTTGGAGCCCGGTCGCCGAGATCCACTTCGAGGTCACTGGTAAGCACCACCTCCTTCCGTTTCGATTTGGTTCTGACGTGCTTTGGTTACTGACATTAGGGTTCTTCCTCTCTCACCCGCGCAGCTTATTGGTGTTGAAAAGGCAAGTCCCTCCCTCCTAGATCCGTCATGTAGCCAATAGATCCGGTATTTTTCTATGTTTTTTTTGCTAGGGTTTGTACTGATTGTTATGTATTTGTGTAGGCTCTGCTCCTGCTTTTGTTTGCACCGGGTGATTCAGGAACCAGCTGTGACGGTTGTTTGCTCGGATCACGTGGTAATATTTGTCTAAACCACCCCTTCCTTTGTGGCCGATGATGTTAATGTTTCTGTGATTCTGAGCACTTGTTCTTAGTCAATGATGATTGTTTCTCTGCTACTGTTGTTGTTATGTAGTACATTTAATCTGAGCACATGTTCTGAGCCAATGATTGTTGCTTAGCTACTGTTAATATGTAGTATATTGATTCTGAGCACATGTTCTTAAGCAATGATGGTTACTTACCTGCTGTTAATATGATTCTGAGCACATGTTCTTAGGCAATGATGGTTACTTACCTGTTGTTAATATGATTCTGAGCACATGTTCTTAGGCAATAATGGTTACTTACCTGCTGTTAATATGATTCTGAGCACATGTTCTTAAGCAATGATGTGCAGTTAACTTTGTGAGCACATTTTGTTGGTGCCAACCTTACTGAGTCATGTGTTTGCAAATTGAATTGTTGTAGATGAATCCTTCTGAGCACAGACGTATGCTTGTGATAAAGGCAGCTGCTTTTGTGTCTGTTGTTTATGCATACTTGATGACTAGGCTCATGGCATCACATAGTTCACGGCCTAGGATTACGTATGGCCCAATGTATGTAATGGACTTGGAAAGGCAGGCCAACCTGAACAAAATCTATAACTGCAATGACACAGAGTGCATTAGCATGTTGCGTATGCGTAGAGCTCCCTTTTTCAACCTATGTAATCTATTTAGGGAGAGGAACTTGTTGAGGGACACTATAAACAGCTATGTGGAGGAACAAGTTGCCATGTTTCTCCATGTTGTGGGGCATAATCAGAGATTTAGAGTGATCCACCAAAACTTTAGGAGGTCCATTGAAACAGTGAGTAGGTATTTCAGAGAGGTTTTGTATGCTGTTGGAGAGCTAAGAGGGGAGCTCATTAGGCCAATATCAACTCAGACACCCCTAAAAATCAGGAATAGCCTAAGATGGTATCCATATTTGAA
Organism: Hyparrhenia diplandra; assembly: GCA_015847255.1. NCBI lineage: Eukaryota > Viridiplantae > Streptophyta > Magnoliopsida > Poales > Poaceae > Hyparrhenia > Hyparrhenia diplandra. The sequence continues at coordinate 98,006 of JADLZK010004293.1, read as the reverse complement.
GGTAATGAATTAAACCTAATGCTGACCATGTATTGATGTGGACCAGCCAAACTGAAATCACAAATCTTGCCTCCATGTAGGACTGCATAGGTGCAATAGATGGCACCCATGTTCATGCCGAGTCCCACTAAGATATCAACAAAGATTAGGGGTAGGAAAAACTACCCTAGTCAAAATGTGCTTGCTCAACCGTTGACTTCAACTTGAGGTTTACATATGTGCTAGCTGGATGGGAGGGGTCTGCACATGATGACCTTATACTAGGAGATGCTATAGAGAGGGATGATGGCTTGAGGGTTCCATCAGGTACCTATGATGACATAATTTAGACACTGGATTTTTCACAAAACCATTTTAACTAATTGTTGCCTACCTAACTAATTATTTAGGTAAATACTACCTAGTGGACGCTGGTTATGCATGTCGGCCTGGGTTCCTACCTCCATACAGAGGCACTAGATACCACTTGAAGAGTATGGTGGGGGGAATTATCCTACCAACAAGGAGTTCAATTTGAGGCACTCAAGCCTAAGGGTGACAGTTGAGAGGGCCTTCGGGGCTCTAAAGAATCGTTTTACTTTGGAAGGTCATGTAAGCATGGCTGGAACATTGTGGTGCTGGAAGATCATGCTCCAATGGTGCTGGAATGGCTAATTAGGACATGTTTTATTTCTAGGAATGTTGTGGTCATCAGATTGTGGAATGAACTGTTTGATTGTGCATTGTGTACTGCATGTTGGTGGTAACCTCACCATTTCATGCAAGTGGTGAGTATACTTCTTTTTATTCAGGCAACCAAACAGCCATGGTTGCATTCAAACTTTGCATCTGCATGTGCATCCAGGCAACCAAACGCCGGCTCCATTCAGCTGGCACTGGAAGTGCTGCCAACCAAACAATGGCTCATTGCATGCTCCTGGTCTAGCCAGCTGGAACCTGGACTGTCGGATGCAGGCCACAAAATAAGAGAAGGGACCCAAACACACCCTTAAAGCGGCGGCACAACTGGGCCTTCAGCCTAGACACGTCGACGACGTCGCTGCGCACCGCCGGATCTTTGCATCGGCGGCAGGGGTTCCTGCCGTACCGCCAGGCGCGCCGCCGTACGCGCGCGGTTGCCTGGCGTCAGCGCCGGCGTGGGATCACTTGCCTGTGAATTTGGTTACCTGGGAGGAAGCGGCAGATATGCAGCGAAGCTATCCCATAGCTTGGGGTCAAGCTGGAATTTAAGGGGGCCAATGTCAGAACCTGACCGGCATCACTGGTATGGGCAGCGGCTGATCTCTGATGGAATGTGCCGCGAGGAGATGCCACTCGCGGACTCACCTAGGGAGGTTGGTGGCCGCTGCTAATGAATGTCAGCCAGCGAAGCAAATCTGCTGTTGCACAAAGGATGTAGTCGTAGACACGAGTCACACGACTTTATACGGAGATGCCGGCAGCGCGGAGGATGCAGTCAGTGGCGGGGTGGTGGATATGGACCGGACCTCCATGGATCTCCTAGCAGCGCATCTGTTGATCCCACCAGTGTGATGTGAGAGAGGAAAGAGAAATTTGCCACCGTTCTTTTCGGCGTGTGCCGGTGAGGTAGGCGTAGGCCAGTAGGCCTCGCCGTCGTGGAAATCGCGCACGGTGTGGCGTCGTCACCCATGCTTAGATGTGTAGTGGTAGTTTCTGAGTCTTGGTTGATATGGCTCTCTTTCTCTACAAGAGCTGCTTCAATTCCTTCTGGGTGTTGGTTAGATGTGTAGTGGTAGTTTCTGAGTCCGTGCGCTTGTTTCCCAATTCTGTTCTCTCAACAGTCAACACCTAGGACAGATGTTTTGGCTTCCTGTTCGTCCACTTTCCTCCTCGTCTCTTTATTAATTTCTTTTTTTCTTTCTGCCAAAAACAAGAGTAATATTTGGTTGACGAGATGTTCTTGTATAACTGACTGGATAGACAATTCATAGAACCCACTAACAGAAAAGGCAGATGCTCTTAAGTGCTACAGCTATTGCAGTATTTACTTGAAGAATAATATATTCAATTGACGTCATGTGATGCCAGAGTAATATTTACTTGCAGAATAATTTTAGTTTTTTTTGAGAATTACACAAGACAACGCGAGACACTCACAACACGCACGCACACTCACCCCTATGAACACACGTGCACGCAACCCCTACCCTATGAGCACCTCCGAAGGACTGGGGCGGCCGGCAGATCTGGAGATTCTCGAAGCCACCACCATAGTCGCCTCTCGTCGCCGACGGAACGTCGCTACCACTTAATGCACAACGCCGGTAAATCCGGGAAAATCACAGGGAAAGGTCGAGCACCAGGATTTGAACCCCAGTGGGTAGCGTCCCACTGGACCGTCCTACCATTGGACTACAAGCCAATTTTTTACTTGCAGAGTAAGAGTATATTCAATTTAATAATATAGCGACTTAGTTGGCTACTTGCATTTTGTAACTAAACTGTCATGTGATGCCACCAGATAAATGTATGTCGGAAAATAGTGTCAATATTTAAGTCCTCTCAGGGGTGATTTCTATGGACTAACTTATTAAGGCATGGTTCTAGGTTTGACAGTTTATTCATGGTTTGGGTATGGAAAGATTTTGCATGTGCAACATTGTAATTTTGTTGTGTCCATCTTTCTTCCAAGGCCATGTTTATACGAGGGAAACTTTCTCCTGCTCCTCTGTAAACTGTCATGTTTACATTGAAACACTAGCAATGGTTGTGCTTACTGCTTACATCACCCTAAATTGGCAATATGATGGTTCTGTCATGACAATACCGAATGCAAACACAATCTTACTTTGCATGATATTGTACTATTCTTATAGTTTACTCATTACTACTGGCAACAAGAATTCCCTAATTTAGGGTGCCTTTGGTTGGGCTTTTAGCTGCTTTTGCTTTTACCAAAAGCCAAAAGCCAACCAAAGGGTTCAAAAGCCACAACAGCTTGCACTCAAAAGCAGCTTTCAGTCTAGTACAAATTGAAAAGCAGCCCTCCTACCTGCTTTCAGCTGCTTTTGGCCCAAAAATTACCCACCTGCCACTGGTTACAGACATACCGATTCGTTTTTTTTCTTCTTCTATTCTCGTCCGACGCAAGGTCTGTCGTTCGTTCTCCGTCAGCGCCTCCCTCCCTTGTTTCTCCGGCGAGCCCCATCTCCTCCCTTGGCTCCGGTGGGCGGCGAGCCCCCTCACCCTCCCCCTAGCTCCGGTGAGCGGGTGGTGCGTGAGCCCGTGACCCTCCCCGACGAGGTCCTTCCCTGCACGAATACCGCTGGTGATATCCACCGCGGGCTGAGGAGCGGGCGAGATCCGCCACAGGCTGTGGAGCTCCGACGGGCGGTTGGCCGGCGAGCCTCCTCCCCACCCCGGCGATTTCCTTCCCTGCCTCCAACCATCGTGGGTGCGGCACCGGTGCGAGCGCCCTGCTTCGGCCTCCCTAGGCAACGGGAGCAGTCACGGCGTTGAGAGCGCTCTTGTCCAGTCTCGCGAGCGAGGCGTCCTCGTTGGCCACCGGAGCAGCCGTGCAGGAACCAGAGCACCATCGCGTGCAGGTGCAGCGGCCCGACAACAGTTGGGCTAGGGAGGCGGCGCCTCTTGCAGTCTTGCTGCATCCTAGATTCCTGAGCAGAGTATATAACTCTAGCGGTTTCCTATGGAAAACAATAAAAAAATCACTTTTCAAATATTGATATTTGTAGTGAATCAATAAATAAGAAAGTCTTGCTTAAATAGTCATATTTATCTTCCTTAAATATTAGTATTTTTACGAAAAATTAAGGGAAGTCATTTTAATGTGAACTAATGAAAATTAGCAAAAACTATGAAACTTATTTTTATCTTGCTTAAATAGTCATTTTCATGTGAATTAATGAATAAATCAGTGTGTCAAGAGCAATTTCCATATAAACATGTCCCAAAGATAAAAGAGCATTACAGGTATTTCTTTTACAGCCTATAGCTTCACAGCACCTTTAACCAAACGGCCTTCTGCTTTTTCCACAGCTGCTTTCTCACAGCTGCTTTTCCACAGCCCACAGCTCACAGCAGCTTTTCCAAAAGTCACAGCCCAACCAAACACACCCTTAAGCATTAGGGCAATTCTTCCTCAACGTCTTCCTGCTCGGCCAGCTTGACCGCCCGTCGGGGTTCTTCTCGGCCTTCCCTAATCTGAGCATTACAAGAAATTCTTCATCAACATCTTCCTGCTTGGCTCAGTTGACCGCCCGTTGTATGTCCAGCTTGGATTCTACTCGGCCTACGCCGTGCTGGTCCAAGTGCTCTACGTACAGGAGTAGGTGCAGCGGTGCTGAGCGAGGATGCCGCTCCAGATCGGCCGAGTCATGGAGATGGTCGATGCCGACCACCACCGGCAGTGAGTTGCTCAAGCCGTTGGCCTCCGTCGCCCTACAGGGAGCTTCTTTTACCTTAACCAAGAAGACAGGTTGAGGCAGTTCCATGTGGAGCAGCTGACTGACCTGAAAACCAAGAAGTCAGGCTAAGCCTTTAAATGGAAACGTATTTGTACCACAAGAATAACCAGCGTTTTTTTACAAGAGCTCAAGTTGGAAATAGAAGATGAAACCAGAAATCAGCGATGGGACATCAAACAATGGGAGACCAGGAGTAAACCCGACAACCAATTTAAAGTAAACGTGTGCTGACTGACCAATTCAAACAGCCAATTACTAGACAAAGGTGACACGAGGATATAGACAAAGAGAATAGTATCTTTGTCATTGCTTAGCAGCAAACACCAAAATTTCAGTTAACATGAGAAATACAGAATCAAAACCCCCCAAAAAAGTGTTCATGAGCTGATTCTGGATGATGCGAGCATAATAGCAGTATCAAGTTACTATTCACAATACAAACAGAACAGTAACGTCTCAGATAATGAGATCAAAGCAACTATGAGCATGACTAAATTATGTATCAGGTTATGTTAAGCAGGATTACATGACATGCTATGCAATTATAGAATCAGTAGAAGATAGGAGATCCAGTGCACCTCGTTTTTTTGTCAACTTTAGATGGGCAGTTGTTTGTCTGTGATTTTTGAAGCTTTTCAGAACTGTTGTTGCTTCGATGTTTGTCTACAGGAGCATTTGCAAGCTCTAGAGTATCCGTCAAAGTAAATAAACCATCTGCAGTCAAGAGTGAGACACTACGTATTAGTTTTTTTTTAAAAAAACAACCTCGACCATCGTCAGATGGTGTGTTCACATATGAATGTTTTCCTAAAATTCTGAATATTCAGATTTTTGTTTTCTAGGCGCATTACTAACAAGATGTGAACAAAAACACAGGTAATGTTACCTATGATTGATGCCATAGGAACTACAAGGTTGTGGACATTGATGTGCGAAAACAATCGAATAGGTGAAGTTGAAAATTAAAACCGATTCTTGTGATGCAGATTCTATACATTGGTTGAATCTAGTAAGTGTTGCACATTGTGTTATTGCAGCCATGCTTGTAGATTTAAGATGCTCATGCATGCTAAGCACTGGGATGGCTGTACAATGAATATGCGACTACAAGGAGAAAGATATTGCCAATATAACTAAGTTCAATCTTGTGCGCATTTGTGAAAAAAGAAAATCTACAGAGATATTTATGCAATATATGTCCATTCTTTGTTAACAGACCAAATTTTCCATTAAAATGTTCTTGTCTCTACATTCATTGGCAGGCACTCTTGTACCTGCTGGTGGTATGTTACATCGCCGAGGATAGCAGCTGTTCTTTTTATTTTTTATTTTATTTTTTACATTTGGATTTGGCGATATCAGGTGTCGTACAAAAATATTGTGGCACTAATGAGTGATCATGGCAATGCAGGATGTATGCTTCCTAAAGGTCTGTCAGATGTTGTAAGGTGACAGACATCATGAGTGACCTCAAATAAACCATTGGCGATGGCTCCCGTGCATGCACAACACGTTGAGGGATACATTCCCTATCGAACGGAGCAAGCTTTTCAATTAGATGATGATCCTCAAGGAAGATGGGTCCTGCCAAAGGAGAACACGTTGTGTGAAACTACAAATCGGCAATTGTTTGCTAATAACACCAAAACAGAATGTGAAGCAGATAGACGATAAAACAAACTCCTGAAACAAAAAGCTTCTCATTTTTCTGATAGAAACATATTGGTTACAGATACGTATCATGTTCCTGTAATCGATGGACACTTTTTGCGACAATGACATTCAGAAGAACCCAACTAGAGTTGCAATCACTTGCAAAGTTTTGTCATACATGCTGAGAAAAAATCCAAGGGTTATGCTTTCAGGTAGTGATTTATGTAACTGTGATTAGTAAATGTACCACACAGTAATAAACAATTGTGATTACCCTGCCCTGACTCCATGTTGGCATTTCGTATTGGGAAGGTGCCTTTCCCTTAAGCAACTTAATGGTATGAAAGTGACTGACTAAAATATCTGGACAAAAGGTTCATCTTACAGCTGATCCAAGGAATAAGACCCTTTGGCAAGTCTCAAATTCAACGACAAAATTATTTTATGATAGCTGAATAAATCTATATACATAGAGTAACAAAATCAGTCTTCTTTACTTTAATGTTAAAAACACAAAAGCTTCATCACAAATACCAAAGCACTAATTATAATCGTTGAAATAAACATCAGGAAGGGAAATAGTAAGCAAATTACAATAAGCTCATCAGAAATTAACTCATGAACTAATTAGGATAGCAGGCCAAGGCAGTAGTGTTTTGATCAAAAACATGCCATGCAGATTTCATTAAAATCAATGAAATGGGAACTCTATCATGTGTCAGTAACTGTTTCATACACTGAACGTAAATGAAAGGCGCCAAAGTAGGAGAGCGTAGGTGGGGAGCTATACAAAAGATCTAATGATACCTGAATGTTGGATGTCTATCTGGCTGGAATTCTTTGCAGCCCCAACGTTTTCTGAGATTGTGGACACACCTCCAGTCCCTCGTATAGTCATATCGCAGTGTGCTTGCCCCTGTTCCGCTAGGCGCTAGGCGGATTCTAGGCGGTGACCCGCAGCCTAGAGCCTAGTCGGGATTAAGCGAGCCTAGGCGTTCCTAGGTGTTTTTCTAGGCAGTGGCTAATACATGCTTTTATACTTAACAAAAGAGCTAATATGCGCTTTTTATACTTAATAAAAGAAAAAAAAAGAGACAAGTGCTCAATGTTGGGGAGAAAGAGGAGAAGAAGGCCCATTTAACAGCCCAACAGCCCAAGTAACCCCCCCACCGACACCTTATCCTCTCCCAACCTCCCTTCCACCTCTGTTATCTCTCTCTGCTCCCGAGTCCCGACTCCTCTGCCGCCGCCTCCTTCGCTCCCTTCCCCGACGCGCCGCCGCCTCCTTCCCCACCGGATCCGCCGCCTCTCACCCCATCTACTTGCCGCTGCACCTCCTCCCACCGACCTCCCGCGCCCGCCCTCTCCCCCCGTCCCACCTTTCGCGAGCCGCCCGCCGCCCGCCAGTGATCCAGGCCGCCTAGGGTTCCGCCCGGGGCGGATTTGGGCTTAGGGCCCGGTAGGGCCGTGGCCCTAGGCGTGACCCAAAATCCCCTTATAGCGTATGTAATTTTGTGGTGGCTAGGCTCTAGTTGTTGGGCCAAATTTCGTAGTCTTTTAGCCCAGCAAAGAGGAAAGTGAACTGGGGAATGCGTAACGCGCGGCCGCGACCGTCCCCTCGAGAGCGAGGCCGAGATCCGAACCCTTCATGCTTCGGATTCCATCTTTCTCTCGACGGCGCTTCATAACCCTATTTGGCGGCACTGTCCTCTCAACAGCAGCCGGCGATTGGCCTGGCCGACTGCCTTCCACCCCTCCCGCCGGTCCTCCCCAGACATCGTTTCCCCACGCGCCTTGTAGGCCTGAGCAGCTGAACGGAGCGCCAGGGGCCAAGCTGCCACTGCCACCGGCCACCCACCTGGACCTGGCCGCCTGACCAGTCCGCAGCCTGCAGCTGCAATGGCTGAGCAGCCGTGTGGGCAGCCAAAGGCCAGAGTTGCAGCGCAGAGGCAGCCAGCCAGCGACTCATTGGAGGTCTTGAGGAGGCTTAGTAATTCCTTATTCACACTTCTCAGTTCTATTTTGGTATTTAACACTTTCCGATCCAATAGAAATTCGATGTCAGATTTTCAATTTTCTAAACCACTTTCATGTTTGCATCAATTATATTCTGGATTTAAGTTTAGAATTGCTAAATAACCTAAACTTGAGGCAGGCAGTATTTTGATATGGTGTGGATGGTATATAGCTTTGGTATTGGCCCTAGGCGTAAAAATTGATGAGCTCCGCCACTGGTTCCGCCTACCTCCATAGGCGAGGCGGGGACCCATCGCCGAGCGCTTAAGCGCGCCTAGGCGCAGCCTAGGCGCCGCCTAGCGGAACAGGGGTGCTTGCTATTTGAATGGGCTCCCTGGTAACAACGGCTCTGAGAGTAGCTTCCTTTGAGTTTCTGCACAAAACTGGAAGTATTTTGATGTTAACATTGGAGAATTAATCATATCAAGCTTTTGTTATTTTAAGAAGATAGAAATTGTAGGTATGGAGACACTGGCATTATTACATAATCCTAGAAACTATATTAGGCTGTCAAACAGACCACGAGAACATGTAAAGAACTAAAAGGTATATGGGGGACCTTATGTACCGTGAACTGGTGCTGTGTGCCACTGCAGCTTGCAGCAGAAACGAAAGAAAATCAGGACATGAATGACAACAAATTGAACTCATATTCATTTTCCTCAGATCTGAGACGCAAATATGTCTCTAACAGGTAATATCGATAATAATTACCCCTATTACAAACTAAGACACAGATTATTATTCAAATGGTATATTCAAAGTGATCTGTACAAGATCACAGCTAGTAACTTAATATGAGAAATAATTAAGTATTCATAGTTTCTGCCTCATTCATCAAGTTATGGTCGTCCAGCTCCAATGGTTTTTCTAAAAGAGAAGTAAAGAACAAAGACATGAGAGTTCGCCAAATTAGCAAGGCTGGTATATGGTTATATAAGAAAATTCCATAAGCAGAAACCTGGGTGCAGAATCTGTCAATGCATATGCAGAGTCTGGAAACCATTAAATTTGATCACTTCAGTTCTCCACCTTTTGTTAGTTTCAGTGGAACTAATCTAATAGTTTAGCATTACTTTGCATTATTATTTTTCCTCTTCTCAAAAGTTTAATAACTTGCAGCATTACGGACAAGAAATACTGAAATGCTTATACATCAACACGCCTTTATGCGTATTGATAAAGATAGCAGGTAACTGAAGGTATGGTAGAAAGTTGATGTCTGGATCATTACTTTACAAGGATGTCGCTGTCTTCATGATTAACAACTATTGGCATGTCCTGAACCTTTAGCCTTCAAATTCAACAGTGAACAACTACAGACGTATTGCTGTACTGACTACTATCACTCCAAATCCAAAGCAATTTCTACTCTACTCTACAAATTGATGTCTACAGACAGTGTGGTGGCGTGCAACCCGGCAGGACACCTGCAGTAGGCCGCGCCGGTGTGTGGTGTCGCCGGGCACCAGCAGCCTGCACACCGCCAGCACGTGCTCGTGCGAGAGGGGGATCTAGGGAGGCGCCATGAGAGCAAGTAGGGGAACAATATGGTGACGTACCGGCGGATTAAGCCGCGAAGCTTGGACGCCGCCATCGAGGGGAGGAGTAGCTAGGGTTTCGTGGAGCAGTCACGGGCACCTCGGGACAGAGGAGGAGGAGGGCCGCGACCGGCCGTGCGGCGTCGCCCCTGTCCTCGTCGGGGAGAGGGAAGGAACGATTGTGGATAGAGAGAGGAGGGGAGAAAAGAAAAAAATATCTAGATGGGGAATGAGAAGCCGGAAGTAACAACCAGGGTTTTTTTTACCGACCGGAACCCTAAAACCGCCGGGGGTCGGAAACGGTTTACGGTCCGGTTACGTAAACCGCCTAATTCTACGGGCGGTTTGGGTTTTGAATTCAAATGAATTCAAATTTTCCGCGGCGTTCGGTAAAAATCTTTTTACCTGGTCGGATTGAGCGGTTTACCTGCCGTATAAACGGTTTACCGAGCGGTTTGAGAGGTTTGAACGGTTTTTTCAAAATTCAAAATTTAATTTTTTTATAAAATGCTAAAAAAATTCCTAAAAATACTTCATGATTTGTAGAATCCAATGATGTCAAAATTACTCAAATTTGAGTGTGTTTAGTATGTTTTTCGACCTTCATGATTTAATGGGCCTTAATGGGCCGGCCACATGTATTTTTCTTTTTCTTTTTTTTTTTCAAACTTAGATTTGAAATTTTTTATACCAAACGAACTCAAATTTGAAAAAGTATTGCACCGTTGGCTTCTATAAATCGCAAAACTATTTTTACGATATTTTTTCCACGATTTTTTTTCAATTTTTTGATTTTGAATTTCAAATCTTTTTATACCGCCGGGCCCGCTTAACCGGACCGGACCGGAAAGTCCGTAATCGGGGTTTACCGCGTAAACCGAGCGGTATAAAAAAAACCCGGTAACAACACGAAGGTGCTCAGAATGAGAAGCCGCTCCAAACAATTTGGGCCGTTGGGGGAAGATCGGACGGTGGAGAAAATTTCAAGTGACATGGCCATGGCTTCTGTTGGAGGTGCCTCTCGAGGAGCCATTCCAATATACTCCCTTCATCTCAAATTACAAAGTCGTTTGACTTTTTAACAACAAGTTTGACCGCTTCGTCTTATTTAAAAATTTGTGCAAAATATCACTTCTTTTGCTATGGCTTTCTTTATTAATAAAAGTTCTTGAAGAATGACATAAATTTGACTATAATTGTGCAAATTTTTTAAATAAGACGAATGCTCAAACTTGGAGCGAAAAAAGTCAAACGACTTATAATTTGGGATGGAGGGAATATATTGTTTATTACTAGAAGAGAAAATAAAAGAAAGAATATATAATATTATATATATTTATAAATATATATATATACTTGTTTCAATAATTGATTTTTTAGTACAATCGCCAGTAATATATCAAGATCAGTAATAAGATCATGAGTACACCAGTAGATAAATAAATAATAAAGTAGACTATTGCTCGGCCTAAATAAGACCGGCAAGTACGACTACGGAACAACTGACAGACAAAGAAAAAGCAGCCAACAACGCCTTTTCTCGAGCGAACGTGAGACAAAAATGCCCACGATCGCCGGGGCGGACCGAACACTAAGACGCCTATCGGCATGCCGTAGTATGCGTAGGGGTGCCCCCGAGAGCAGGCCGGCGGGCTTCTTCGCCAAATACCAGGCCAAGGCCGCCGCTTGGAGAGGAGAAGACCGCAAGTGACCAGCGCGCCACCCAGTCGGCCCACGCCGCAGCGACCGTCCGCGAGCGTGGTGGCAACAGTGGAAATCCAGCTCGGCGCAGCCATCCAACGATCAGGATCAGAGCTTCGTTTTCTTCTTCTTCTTCTTCTCTTCTTTTTTTTTTTTTTTTTTTTTTTTTTTTTTTTGACAAGAAAGTTGGGAGAGGGTCGGCCTTTCAGCTGTTTCAGGTGCAGCAGCAGAATGCGAAGAAGGGGAGAGGGCTGGGTTCAGCCCGCTACTTATACATCACACGAATCACAGCCGGGACCGGGACCGGGTCCGGATCCGGATCCGGGTCCGGGTCCGGGTCCGGGTCTCCCACTCCCACCCATTAAGCAAGGAGAAGAATTCATCATTACTAAGCAAAGACTGTCTGCCTCGCCGTCTCCGTACTCGCAACCCAGCCTCGCCGTCGCCGGATTCGCCCCCTCGCGGCCTCAACCCCCGCCGCCATGCTGGCCTCGGCGAGGTGAGTGATTCTCCCGTGGGTTCGTGGATTTCTCCTCGGCCCCGGCCGCCTATCAGCAAGGCGTTCGGCGGATTGCCTGCCTGACGGCGCTCTCCTTTCTGCGTGTGGCGTACGTGCGTGCAGGGGGTTCTGGGCGCGGCACCGCCGGAAGATCCTCGTCTCCATGGGCGTCGCCGGGGTGGGGTACGCCGCCTACCGGTTCTACGACACGCGCCGCGCCCAGCTCGTGCGGGTCGAGCAGCTGCGCGCCTTGGAGGAGCAGGCCGCCGAGGACCTCGTCAAGAACCAGTATACTCTAGTCCCCCACTTTCCCTCGCCCAAGGCTGTAATACTTGGGTTTCTCTCTACTGCTGCTACTAGTTGCATTCCCTTGGCCCTTGGGGCTATGCGCTCCCGCTCTTGATTGCTCCGCTGCCTGCCCCTGCGCCTGCCTGAGAGGGAATTCGCCCCCAATTCACCAAGCTTATGGTTATTTGTATAGATTCTCGATTGCCCTCTATTGGGTTGAGGGTTCATTTAATTCGCAGCTAAATTGGACCACAACGATGCTAATTTTGCTCTTGTTCTAGTATATGAGCTCACATGATCCTTAATCATGGTAGTAAATCAGCTGAGAGAGATTCTAGTCCCACTCCCACCTTATTTACACCGTTATCAGTGCTGCGCATCTTGCTCATGGATTTTAATTGTCATAGTATAATAAGTTAATAGAGTAACATGATTGGGCAAATATTTGCTGGAGAAACAGTGAGTCCACTTCTTATTTGTTCTGCTGTACTAGTATTAATTATGGATACTGTACCTGTTTCAGAATAAGCAAGTGCCACCATATTCAGTAAAGCAGCTTGCATTCTGATTCTTTTGATTGCTTCATTTTATTGTAGGCTCCAGGCACACTTTGAGATGGTGAAGAGGATCTGCGACACTACCACATTGCCTTTGGCCATGCATCATCTCAGTGATAAGATAACGAGTGAACTGGATATTTCAAAATTGACTGACAAGCTACGGCAAGGGAAGGTAGATTCAAGTGCACTGACGCCAAAGGAGAAGTATGATACCTGGGAGGAGATTAAAATTAAGAGTATGGTACTTCTTATCTATCCTATGCATAACTTGCTGGGTCTATTCATTGTCTAATCATAAACATGCATTTTTAATGATGTTATTGTTTTTCTGGCTTCTCCAACTTCTTAGGTTTCACAAAGACAGTTTCTTCAATGTGGGCAATGACATTGCTTAGCTTGTATGTTAGAGTTCAGGTCACCATATTAGGCAGGCATCTCTACTTAGACTTTGCCAGGGGTACCAATGGTGCACAGTTACAGGTAGATCTTTGCTCCAGGCTCCACACTCTATGCTCAAGCATTTCCATAGGAGTGTCTTTCATTTGTTTATTTCCCCAGTTATTGCTACCTGCACTCTAGATGGTTAAATAATTGAAATTATGTTAGAAATAATAACTTAACTTGGTTTCAAGGCTTCAAGCTTCTTCCTGACATTGAAATGACTTACTTCTTTTGTAGGCAGAATCTGACAGCTTTAGTGAAAACGGACACAAGAGCTTCCTTGCAATGGCTGATTATCTTGTTACTGACAAAATCACTGCATTCATAACGCAAAATGCAGCGCCAAGCAGCAACAGAAGTCCTAAAAGAGTAATATATCTTCTCCAGCATGTTCAACAAATCATGGAATATGCACCTATTTTTCTAGCAAAATGCTTGTTTATGTTACATGCTGAAATTTGTGTGAACTGAGCCATCAAGAGTATCCACACTTCTGTTGTTAGAGGAGTACGCCATGGCCCAATAGGCCCAGCATAGATTAGCTAGTTTTGTACACAATGTCTCACTTCCTCTTTTCCTTGGAAATCCAACTGTGTGTCTGTCAACGAACTGGTTACCTGTGGTTTTCCAGCTACTTCATTTCTTAGTTTAGATTTCTTTCCATTATATTCGGTTTGTGTCCTAAACAGTTTACGGTTCTTAGTACAATGTTCATAAGGGTATCTGCTAAATTCTGCCCCCAAACAGTGATACATTGCATGACCGCTTTGGCTGTTTCCCAGAAGTAACCATCTGTGCTGCTTGTGTATTTTCCCTTAGTGATACTGAGTGCTGACATGTGAAAATTTTGCAGGAAGAAACTGAAAGACCGTATGAACATTGACCAAGTATTGCAGACAGTATTACAAGTATTGGACACTTTCATGGGTCTTTTTGAAGATAACTCATGGATAAACTATCTTGTACCTGAGAATCCCACTGTTTATGCACAATTGATGGCTGTGTCCAGTAGTGGCTTTGATGATTCATCACTCCTAAACGATTTCAGAAAGCTAGACCAACTAATGTCTGAGACACGAATAGTACTGGCAAGGTAATATTGCATTATGCATGAGTTCTGTTCAGTTGTAGCAAGTTCATAATTTGCATCCCAACAATGGACTTTTTCTTTGCTCAATCAGTTGTATGACCAGTTTTCTTCTTTTTTTTTTCTTTCATCAGTTACCTTTGAATTCATTATTACTTCGATCATTGTCTATTAGATTACATAGTGTTACTCTGTAGTCATATGACATGTGATTTGTATTGGCCCAATTTGTTACTTCTGTTTTTTGCACTATATATGTATGGGGACTCAAAATGAGAGTCAAAGCAAATTTATACAAGTAGACGCTACACTAGTTATCTATGCCATGATATTATGAACTTTCTTTGTAGTATTTACCAAACTTCATTGGTACCATTTAACGCTATTTTTTAATTGGTACCATTTAATGTTATTTTTTTAATCTAATATGGAGCAGCAAGGGTTCTTTTGTATTTAGGAGTGGAGTTTTGGTGTGCATTGCCTTTCCTTTTGTGAATGAAATGGTGATACGGAAAATATGGTACAGTATTATACTCTCTCCGTTCTAAATTGTAGTTCACTTTGGCTTTTCTATATACATTGATTTTGCGATGCACCTAGTTATACACTATGTCTAGATACATAGTAAAACAAATGGATCTAGAAAAGCCAAAGTGAACTACAATTTGGAACGGAGGGAGTATATTATATTTATGTGGATAACAACCACGTGCAAGGAACCCTCCCATTACAAGTTGCAAGAGATTCTTTTTTTGGGTGTGTGTGTGTGTGGGTGGGTGGGTGGGTGGGGGGTGTATAAAGATGTTGTGAAATACACAGAATCATTATGTTTAGTATGTCTGTGAATCTAATGACTTGTCTGTAGTTACTTCAATGAGTATATTACATAACCATTTGGAACTGTTATTGCAGTGATGATTTCAGAAATATCATGGAGAGGTCATTGAGGAAGATTGCGGAAGTGGTGGTAGAGGATCTGGGTGTGCAGATTGTAACTCCAGGATCAGGATTGCCCTTAGCGACGCTCTTGCCCAAAGTTGGTCATCTGAGCTCCCTGTTGCTTGAGGAGCCAAACAAGAACAAACACATTCAGATCATCCGAAGTATGCCTGAAGTAGAACTCTTCTACACATTCCTCTACGCAAACATGCCACCAGAAACATAATCTGTACATTAATGCAAAAAGAACACTTCTGAATTTTGGCTCTGAAGATCTGGTAGTATATGTGGATGTTCAACGGTCTGAAATCAGGAAACCAACAAACGTGGAGAGACAGGATGCCCATTTCTGCCTTGTATATACTGAGATATTCTGTTGCTAACAGGAACTGCGTAAAGTTCCTTCCATTTGTATTCTTTCTTCCTTTGAAGTTTTAGTTGTGCTTGTCTAGATAGAATCACACGCACTGGGCCATCTATTTTGTTATTTTTTGAGAGCTTACGCGATGGCAGATGTTCCAAATGTTTTACTAGCCTCAAATGGTTAATGTATACATTGCAAGTCAGTTGAGTCTTGTGTTGGGTGAATGAATAATCGAGCCCACAGTTTGCGATCTGCAGGCATATAAATGATTTTGCTTGTGCAGTTTTGCTTTGGGAAGAACTGGATTGACTGAATGTTTGAAATAGCTGGGTTTCTTGCACAATTGTGAACTTTCATGGAATTCGTACCAACTGATAACATTTGTTCATTCTGAGAATACAATTTCTTAGGGTTATACTTATACCTGCATAGCCAATCCGATCCGAGACAAGGTGAGGCCCAGAGAAGGAATTTCTAACAGCCTTACATGTGCATAATTCTGCAAGCTCTCTTCTCTCTTCCCAAACTCTATTGCGCCTGAAAACTTTGTAATTTTGTTGCTGTACGGTAATGAAATTTGGTTTGACCGTCATGGAGAAAGATAGCGACTACATTAATAATTTTCGGCGGAGGGGAGATTATTACTGTTTTTGGTTTTCTATAAAGGGTTTCTATTGATAGTTTTACAGGGTTTCTGCCATTAAAGTAACCAGTCCTAAGTAAGAGGAGCATTGCATTGGCTACCAATGTTTCAATTCAGTTTGACATGAGAATCAACAATGGAGAGCAAGAAGATGATGACCTAGAGATGATAGCCAGAGAATTTTGTTATGTTTTCTGGAGTGTACACAATGATAATTTTTTTTGAACGGATCCTGGTGTCTTACAGAGTGCTCTTTAGTGTAAATGGTGACCTCAATTTCTGCTCCACTCAGTCTGCAAATATTCTGGCCCACACCCGAGCAAAAAATTGAATTTCCCGACATGTGGCGCATACAAGTGCATCTTCTCATTGTTGCTCCTAAGCATGGAATTCTCCTGGCTTGAGATGCTCATTCAGATAGCAAGTAGGGCATACCTCCAACAGCATATTTTTTGCATGTAAAACGTGGGAAGCAGCCATCGTATAAGGTAAAAAAGGATATAACTGTTGTACTGTAACAATTTTGACCAAATATGACAATGTACTCCTTATTTTAAAGGGAAAATAATTGCACGGAAATAGAGGGGGTGCCACACGACTGCATCAAGTTCTGCAAATTACAGGCTAAGTCATTTTACTGAAGAATGTTGAAGAACACTATTTAGTGTAGAAAAACTGAGAGGCATCAGACACATACAAAAATATGCAATATCAAGAACCGCTTTTATCAGCTATAGTAGCAAACCTACATATCAGTAGTGAACAAAATATTGCAACTTTAGTGCAATTCAACAAACAGCAGAATTTCCTTTGACAAAAATACTGCTTCCACAGTTCCACTTGTATTCCCACATGTTTGATTCATTTCAAGGGTCAGACACATAAACGAGCCTATTCAAGGCCAAACAATAAATCTGCAAACAAATCCTGTCAATGCAAGCGATTCATGCACTGTATTATTTAGCTGAAGAAACTAAGCTTTGTTTCTCCTCATCAAACTCTTTGCTATCATTGCCCTCCTTAGGTTGTTCGGGTACCAGCTCACGCTGCGCTACACTGTTTCCTTTCACTGTAACTGATTGCTGATAGAGTACTCCACCGACAATAGTGAACAGTAAGCAAACCAAACCAGTTGCAGTCGCATGCTTGTCCCAGATCATGACATTGATAGCCACGGTTAGGAACTTATTCACAACCCCGGTCACGGTAAATGCGGTTGCTGATACAGCTCTTCTCGCTGCAAAGCCAAAGAAACTAATGAGCAACCCAAACACGCATGACAATGCCACTGCTACAAAGGCGTCCTGTTGAAACCAGCCTTCACCCCTGGATTCCATCGCTGCAAAGACTGACTTGTTCTCCCCTGTAAGGAACCAAAAGATGGGGGACAACATCAAGGAAAGAAGGTTGTTGTAGAGCACAAAACCCCAGGTGTTGAGCCCCAGGTTTGTCACAATGTGCTTGATGTACACCATTTCAGTTGTTATGGTCACCAGATATGCAAGCGCCCAAGAGTATGCTGTGAGGCTGAATGCTGAATCTGTCATCACATAGCCAACTGCTCCTCCCAAGATGACCACAAGGGATAGGAATGTGAACTTTGAAGGACATGGTTGCTTCCGGAAAGTTGTGTCGGCAATAGCAACCAAAAGCGGGGTCAAGGATCTGAAAACTATGAATGTATCTACGTTGGCATGGGAGAGGAGATTTGTGTTGGTGAATATGGCTAGGTAGAAGACAAGAGCAGCAGGTGCAAACTTTTTTGCAGTCTCCAAGTTGAAGGCATCATGGGTGAGAAAGCCTAGCTTTCCAAGGATCCAAACACCACCAGCAGATGTCAAGTACTGTAGAGCAGTTAGGAGGCCAGGGTAACTGAACTTTGTGACGGCATATTTGTTGATGATTGAGAGCAAACTCGAGCACAGAGCATACCCAACCACGAGGCTGCTCGTAGCGTAATACTGCTTCGCCATCAGAGCAGAATGTTCACCTGCAATAGGTTCAGTGTTAGCAAAGCATTCAAATATAGCAAACTAATGCCTAAACTATAAGAATTTATTGAAAGAAATGTCCAACTGCACAGCAGTCTGTTTTGCTTCTCAAATAAAACAAAGCAATGAAACACACATTCTGTTGAATTTGACTTGACATCAACAGAATGCCAGATTTCAAGCCAATTATCTAAGATTTCAGAGAATTTCTCAACAGATCTACAAGAAAAATTAATTGCCCCTACTTGTAACAAAAAAATTACAATACAACTCATACCACATTAGAGCAGAGATATTACTGATCCACCATACTTTACTGGCTCCTCAGAGCAGTAGAATTTACTTAAAGTATGGCTTGGGAGTTGGAAGTAAGGTGCAATGCTCCAATTTGTACAGGAAAGAGAAATAATTCGAGAACTTTTGACTCAGTTGAGGCCAATAATTTTTGCAATATCTCACTCCCTGACTTTTTTTTTCCTGGTCTAATAGAGATTGCATACTCAGATGTGTGTAGTATGTCCATATATATGAATAGAATTACCTATTTGACACACGAATACTAACACCGACAAATCTTGCAATGGAGAAACGACACCCAAAGTAGCTGAAACTCCAAATAGAAGCTACTCACTAGTAGACATTAAAAGTTCCAAATGTAAAGAACATTTAGCGGCTTCACATCACAAACCTCAACAGCAGCAAAGGAAAACAGCCCAAGTAATCAGGTGACAGGTTTCAACGACCGACCGACAGTCCACACCAGATTAAAAATTTCAACAAGCGGAGGGAGGGACTACAACTGGTTGGGCAAATATTGGCGCTCTAATCACACGGCCGGCCAATCACCTGCCAACTGACACTATCAGGAAAGATTTGGGCCCCAAATCTCAATCTGCCTGATTTCTGCAGATATTCTTGGATGCGTGTTGCCAATGCCAAGAAAAGGAAACGGAAACTGAAAAGGAAGCGCGCGCGTGCCATCAGATCCTGGACCGAGTGCGCGGCGCCCGTGGCGAGAGACGACCTGACGAACGGGGCGGGGAGAGAAGGGACGGGGAGGGGAGTGAGAGAGGCGTACTGAGGGAGGCGCAGCCGCATTCCGTCCGCCGCCCGCCGGGTCCTCCGGGCTTGTGCAAGAGTGCAACGCCTGGCTCTGCGAGTGGTGTGTGTGGCTGGGAAAAGAGAGCTGATTGGTTTATATGACGATGACTTGAGGAGGAGAAGGAAGAAGCTTCAAATCCAAACCAATTAAACAAAAGTTGAATGCACATCACATCAAATCCAAGGTACTTAATAATATATATATGTATATGAAAGCGATAGATACTCTGTGTCATGATCTGTCCATTGATTTCTGTATACATACATGTTTCTTGCACGCAATTACGGTAGTACTTCTTTACCATAGATAATATACACGTCCATAACAAGCTCCCTAATAAACACGTACTCCATTTGTACCATAATATGTGCTGACATTTTAGCATTAAAATATTCTCCTAAAACATATTATAGGACAAAGGAGTACCTGCTATTCTCAATGTTATTCAATGATAGATTGGTGTGGTGAATTTTCTACTTGCTTATGTTCAGAAGTCACTAAAAATAAAAATAAAATAAAATCTAGAGTTGTCAGATGCTCACTCACAGCACAAAGCACTAAAATTTCCCTTCTGTTTAGATATGACATAGACTTAATTCTTATTCTTATATAAAGAAAACTCTATCGCTTCACGTTGTCTCACCTTCTCTAGAATCTCTAGAAATCAGAATTGCTCTACCCTAGGCATGTCTCGATGTCGTAGTTATCACGATTTCTCATAGGTGTGTTTTTTTACATTAGTTGCAGCCTTGGTATTAGTGAGATGTTCTTAAACGATATTGTGAGACAAAGGGGTAGTTTGCACAACTTTAAATCCCAAGATCCAGGCTGAATCGATATATGTAGACTCGTGCATACATGTTAGCTACAATAGATCTATATTTATTTAGTTCAAATATATTTTACATTGTCAATATGAAATAGTTGTACAATTTTACTTGACTTTTATTTATGATGAATATAGGTTGGTGTCCTTCCCCTATTCCGATCTTTTTTTTTTATGTGGCATGTTTTATCTTCCACCCATATTATTCGATGATGAGAATTGTTTTGTTTGGATTAGTGTCCCAAACTGAAAATTGACTTTGGGATTAGTGTATGTGCCTCGAGCAAAGTTTGGCTTTCCTTACCAAACGAGAATTTGTTGTGGCGATATGTGTTGGAATAGGTGGTGAATTTATCTTCATTTGCTAATGCGAAAGAACAAATCTTGCACACACGTATCTTGGTAGGGGCAGACATAAATACCCAAAACCGAAAAACCAATTGAGTACTTTAGTCATATAAATTCGACCATTATTGTTTCTAACTGAATAGTTCGGTCTCTCTTAGGCTTTGAGTAACCGAGAGTTGATCGAACTAACCAAGATAACCATTATTTGCTTGATGAACTTTCAACAATAGAATGTTTATGGATGTAATATATTATTTGCATTGGTCTTGTGGCAATTTACTATCAAAACATTCATTTAAGATAGATAAATTAATGCCAAAGTCTAATGTCAAACACATGTCTCCAAAATATTTGATTAGTTACATTTCAATCCACCTCAACACATCTAGATTGATGTCTAAACCAAATACATCCGCACAAGACCTAATATACTAGTACTACTAAGAGCACTCACAAAGCGGACTCTACCATGGTTTCTATCCTCATTTATTACCCCTCTATTTATTACTTTTTCTGATGTGGCACTATATTTATTGAAGAGAGAAAAACACAAGAAAACCAAGTCTAACTAAGAAAACCGCGTCTTCAATGTAAAACCAAGACAATCTGTGAGAGTGACAAGTGGGTCATGTGACATCACGATAGAAAATTGCATTGTGGGAGATAGTTTTAGCGACACAATATCCAAGACTATAGAAACCATGATAGTTTTCTAGCGTTGTGAGTGCCCTAAGCATAATGTTGACACGTTGTCACCACCACCGGGGAGGCCTAGACAGATTAATAAGCAAGAAAAGATACGCTTTCTTCCCAATCGGAGTACCTCGAAGGGCGAAGCATTGCTACTCCTTTTGAGCGCTGACTATGAATCAAGATTTACGGATCATGGCCTCGTTGATCGCAATGACCTCGGTACACGTGGGTCTCAAAAACTTTACTCCCCGTTGAAGACTGACTTTACTCCCCGTTGAAGAGGGCAGCATAGATTTCCGAGCTGACGATTTCTGACACAGTACATATATAGGCTGTGTTTGGAGCCTAAAGTTTGGGGCAAAAATTTGGGAGTATGTCACATCGAAAGATCAGAAGACGTTTCGTTTGTTAGTGGTAAATATTATCCTACCATGACGTAATTAGGCTCAAAAGATTCGCCTCGTAAAGTACATCTAAACTGTGCAATTAGTTATTTTTTTTACCTACATTTGATGCTTCCTCAGATGTGCCGGCATTTTGATGTGATGAGGAATCTTCTTTTGCATAAGTAAAATTTTGGAGAATTTGGGGAACTAAACACAGCCATAGTAGAACCATTTTGAATACTACTCGTACTTCGATCTGAGATCGAGACTGCAGCCCTATACTCAATTTGACTTGAGACCTTGAGTTAAAGCAATTCAAGTCAGATCACGTGCAAAATATAAATTATATCGTCATCATATTAATTTCTCTACGGTATCTAGGATCCTTTATGCCAATCTCTCTCCCTCTCTGATCTCTCTTTCAGAGATCGGGTATCAATTTCACTTTGTGGTATAAAAGATCTTAACAAAAACAAAGGAGTACCTTTGATAATCTTATTTTCAGAACAATGTAATTGAGCTTTTACTACTAGGAAAAATAGCTTGATAGTCACACCAGATTCTAGTTGGAATACAAATCCTATTCACAAAAAAAAAAAAAAAAAAAAAAGGTTGGAAAACAAGGAAGTAATTTTCTGAAACTGAGTGTTACAGCAACCCCTGATCCTGATAACTCGAAAGTTCAACCATCCAAAAGTCTGATTCGTACTCCCTTTGTTTCAAATTGTTGGTCATTTTGACTTTTCTAGGCACATAATTTTGCTATGAACCTAGATATACAGGCTAGACATGTAGCAAAAGTTATGTACCTAGAAAAGCTAAGACAGCTTATAATTTGAAATGAAGGGAGTACATCCAGATGAGTATGGATGGTGTATTAATAGGTCACATCAAATCAAAGCTGACAAAGCAAGGGTCCAAGTTCAACTAGCTCTTCAAACATTGTTCTTCGTCAACTAATTTTTTCAAGCCTGGCCAAAGCAGAAGGGAATTAGGCCGATCGCTAGTGCTTGAATACAATCAAAACAGCAGTGCAGTTATCCTTGCATCGCCTCTCCGAATAGCTTCCTTCACGAGGCGGCGCACTGCAAGCGTGGCCGATGCGGTCTCCTGCAGTATTTGTAATTTGAGTAAAATGCGGGTAAAAGGAGCAGAACAGCTACTGGTGAAAAACAGGGAAAAAATACTAAGTTATAAGAAATACTACATCAGTTCCAAAATGTATGTTGTTTTGCCTTTTCTAGATACACAATTTATGTTGCTTTGCACCTAAATATACACTGTTTAGATACATAGTAAAATCCATGTATTTAGAAAAGCCAAAACGACTTATAATTTGGGAACATAGAGAGTAACTATCATATATGTCCAAGTATGACATTCAGATTCCATAAAAAAATAGCCAGTATGTAAAACACAATGTATACATACTGGGTAAACATTTTAACCAGTGAATTTAATATCAATTTTCCTAAATTGGGTTACAGATTTCCTACCAGTGTCTTCTGATTATAGGGTAACTGGTTTTAACATAAAGAGAACACATTATCTGTCTCTTCTTAGTATAATCAAACACAGTATCTGTTTCTTCTTATTATCAAACATGCTATCTGTTTCTTCTTAGTATAATCGATACGTAGCTCTATTCTGTGTTTGAGAGGGGAAAAAAAAAAAAAACATTATCTAGTAAATATGAGAAAATGCATCTACATATAGATTTTGGATCATTGGGGAAAGAACCTTCAGCTGATTCTGAACAAATTCAACAGCATCGCCTGGTCCAAATACCTGGGTACACAGGAATAAGTCAAATTTCAGAGTTCAGAAACAATAACTGATACAGAGCAAACTAGAGGGAAGGAAATGAACATACTCCCCATAAGCCATCACACCCTAGAATGATGAAATGATCTTTTTTGTAAGTTCAAAGGAGTGGACATCTGGTGTTGCAATCAACCCAACCTGCATTGAGTTGAAGTTCAAACTGACAAATACACATTGACAAGGAAAAGAAAATAATGGCAGTACTTTCTCCTTTACAGCATGGGACTTTAAGAGTCTTGCGAAAAATCATTCACTAGAAAACCTTTCTTTTTGCTAATATAAAGCTGTACAGTCCACCATAACAGTGTGCATAAGTCAGCATGTGAACCTCTCGTCTTAATACAAACACATGACACTCTTGGATGTCACAATTACCATAAAGATAATTGACATTTGTGATGATACAAGAAAACTTTTAAGTTTATGTCAGATTTTCTTGTGTTTCCATCGACTCTGGTGATACCAAGTGATTTATTTATTTATTTATTTATTACCTTATTTTATTTTTTTTTTTTTTTTGCAAAGGCACATCATATATTCAAGAAAGTTAAATCAAAGCTTAAGAAACAGTAAATCAACTAATCCTATTTACAACTATGTAGCTTCAGGAATTTACGTAACCAAACTCTTTAGTGGCTAAATCCCAGAGAAAAAAAATAATAGATCATGGCAGAACTGGCATTTTGCATGTAGCTCACCCAAATTCAAGCGAAAAAGAGGACTGGAACCAAGGATGTGCTGGTTTACATTACACATCCTCACCTCCCAACAACTAAGCTAACCCGATTCCTCATTATTGACTATAAAATTTTGAAGAAGCAGTATTCTTATTTCTTAATAGTATATACAACAAAATAATCAGCGAAGCTACATTTCTAGCACACAGCAAAGGTTGCAGTGCATCACTGCTGTACATTGCACTCCAAAACTACTTTGTTTTCAGCATAAACTAATGCCTCCATTTTTATTATTAATGCGGTAACATTCAACTGAGTGACCGAACACCATATCTTTTCCAAATAAACAGATCAAAGAGCAGACTCAAGTTGTGACCAAATAAGCTTTTATCAGCAAACCTTCTTAAATTGGCGATCACCAAAAGCTCTTGATACTTCAATACGACCTTGTAATCTTCCATTAGAACCAACAGAACCTCCAGCCTTAGTAAGAGCACAAGGTATCCTGAGTTAATATCGATATACAAATAAAAATCTAATTTCCCAAACCAAAAGGTTGAACTAATAGTGTATACTGATATCATAATCATAACATAGGGAACAAAATGAGACTGTAGAAAATCAAAGAAATGGCAACTCTTTACAAAGCAAGTTCTACACAAGTCCTAGCAATAAAACTGAGTGATATAGGCTTAGGTGGGTATACACAGAATGGATACAAAAGTGTTCATCTCCATCTGTTTATGTAACAATCTTTTGAAAATAAATAAATGAAAAGATGATCAGCATAATAAGGGAATTCAGTGCTTCAGTTCATATTTCTACCATAGTCAAACTAGAAACAAATGATATGCAACATAAAATGGATACAGCACAATTAGATTGGCTATTATAACTAAGTAGGGATTAGGGAGTTGTTGACAACAAGTGACAGTGCATATAACAGAAATTGTTGAGGTTCCTTATGAAACTGAACTTAAGTCGGCAAGGAAAAGTGAGAAAAGAAATGAAACTGAACACATAAAACATATTACCTTCTGGATTCGAGCGCTCCTGTGGAAAGATGGCTTTATGTTCTCTTTGTCAAAACAATAGCCTTTAGTTGACTTTTGGTCCCATCAACCACACCTTCACCCTCGGTTGAAACAGAACGAGCCAATACTGCTTTAGCATCTCCAGCATTTGCAACTACAACCTAGAATTTTAAAGACAACAGGAAACATTGTAGAATGGGTTTTACTTTGATTTGACACTTCCAATTTGTAAATTGTAAACAAGAAAAACATACTAATCGTATTAGATTATTACTTAGCATTCAAGTACCAAATGGATCACGCCATGTCATCTAGTTTCTTACACATAAGAAACCGATGTGTGGGTTATGATGTTTGCATAAGGGATGGCAAACTTTAAAGAAAGCACGTGCGATAAAAAAAAATCATGCACCCAGTGAAGAAATCTCAAGCTTTTCTGGTACAGAATGGAAATTAAACCTACATATTTACTGAAGAAATAAATCATGGCATAAAACAAGTCCCCAATATTCTAAAAAAGACAAAAAAAAAAAAAAAATCCCAAGATCCAAACTTTTCCTAGATACTGTTTACTGACCGTCTGTCCCAGGATCCAAACACATACAGCTGTCGCACCGTCTTGCCAATTTCCTACAGATGTTATAATAGGATATGAGGATTCATAATCACAATACAAAGGCAACCAAAAAGGAAACTACTGAAATCTAGACAGCAGTGTTTCTGAACACACCAATTTTCTTGGCAACACCAAACATGTACTGGAATCAATTAAATGTGTTTCTTACAGCACCATCATAACAATGCACCAACGATTTCTAATTACTGAAGGAGGTTATTTATGACCTTAGGATGGATCTACAGTTCTATACAGCACATTTCTCAGTAATATGTCACAGCTTACAAGGTCATTCTGAAGAATACTAAATATATCAGCAAACATGCTAGTCTTGCCAGTTACTGTTACTATCATGTACATAGTCAATATAGCAGGTCCAAGATCTATTGGCAGAGCAAATCTATATAATAAATGCCTAGATAGTAACATAGTGTAGAACACAATGGGTATTGCAGATGAACAAAAAAATGTTTCCTACCTTTAGTACTTTCTTGCAGTAAAGATTCATCAGTCCTACGGAAACCTGCAGACAGAAATAAGCATTAGAGAACTTACAAATTACCAATCCAAAACATTTGATTGATGCTGTAAGAAGAAAAAAAAGAAGATAGAAAATCATCAAAGTTGCACATGAGAGATATTAGCCCTGCAGAGTCAAAATGCTTACAAGAAAATAAAAATATTAAGAGAAGGTTTCAAGTCTGATTACTATATCCCTCTTGAAACCTTAACACAGCATACATGATGGAAATCCCCATTTACAGTATTCCAGAAATTATGCATTATATTGTAGAATGCTAGCTAGTGAAATAAATTGTTAATTCTATCACCAGCTCATCACTGCAGCAGCATAATTTTTGTAAGTTCAAGTTTGCTCTTATGTGAATAATAGACTATGAAATCTGGAAGTATCAAAGAATAGTAAGAGATTGAATCAAACAAAAAAATTGAGCCCATTTGAAAAGTAAGATTCTGAAAGCAGTAGAAGTAGAATCTTCTCTCTTACGGTACAGTCTGAGACTAGTAGTGCCTAGACAAGCAAGCAGCAAGTGCGCTGTTCGAGAAAAAAGCAAGGAGCAAGTGATAATTAACTTTGATGCACTGAATACCTTCGATTACGGCCTTCTTTGCAGCTTTAACATCCATCTGCAAAAATAATTGGGCAGTATTTAGGACAGACGAATCTAAAATGAACTGGGAATATCTTAATTATGAATGGCATGGCAAATTAACAATTAAAATCATGGAAATTTTGCATAACAAGAAACTGTGCAAACATAACAGGAACTATTTGTTCCTAAGCTACGGAAACTCAGCAAAAAAAAAAAATGCCCACAAGAGAAGATGAATACAGAAGAAAAGCATCATAACAACTACTGGAAACACTAAAAAAGCAGCAGAAAAAAAGGTAAACAGACCAACTCACGTGGTAATCCTGCAGCGATGACATTCTGATGCAAATGCTTCTGGCGCATAGTCTGCCGCCAAGCGACCACCATGCCCATCATAAATCGCAAAATGCGCACACCTGCACCATCCAGCACACCTCACACTACATGCATCAGCACAGCAACGCACATGGGTACTTATAACCTTGCACGGGAGATGATCACCTCAAACTTCCTGGAGACTCAGCATCAGCATTGGGGAGCACCACCCAGGCGTCCTCCATAGTGTGCCTGCAACCCTTGTCCTCCGCCGCCTGCCTCAACGGCAGTCAGTACCATCTTCTGCTCGCCTGAAACCTGAGAGCTCGCAGCGGCAGCTTCCCCATCCGAAAACACATTTGTCCGACAGCGTTTGGCTTTCCTTCTGGCAGGTTCTCCTAGCTTCAGCATCCATTTGCTGTGAAACACTAGCTTCTACACTGACCCCGTTTCGGAAGCAGTGTCGTCGGTGCCCTTGAGGCGCTTGGATGTACAATCATCATCGGCGGAGCTGCCTTCACGCTTTTGATGAGCCATGGTGATTATTTGTTGAGCCTAAAATCCATACACGGGTGGAACTTAGTGAGGAGCCTG
This sequence comes from Hyparrhenia diplandra, assembly GCA_015847255.1. NCBI lineage: Eukaryota > Viridiplantae > Streptophyta > Magnoliopsida > Poales > Poaceae > Hyparrhenia > Hyparrhenia diplandra. The sequence continues at coordinate 70,311 of JADLZK010004293.1, read as the reverse complement.
AAATTTTGCAACTCAAACTTTTGTTTTCAAAAAAAAAAAAAAATAATAATCAACTGAAACATGCAGCACAGTCATGGGCGCGTCCATTATAAGGGTATGGCTTATCCGACAATGAAATCGAAGTTGGTGGGTATGTAATTACACATATATCCATGGAAATTGGGTCAGATCCGAATCCAAATACAGATAGCTTACTTAGGGTTTCGGGTGCTCGATTCGCAAATAGGGAAGGGAAGGGGCGTACGCGTACCTGGTCGCTGTTCACCGGAAGGGGGTGGTGATCTGACGAAGTGCGGCGCGGCCAGGGAAGAGGGCGACGAGACGAGAGGAGAGGGAGAGAGGGCACGGCAGGCAATACGGGAGAAGGAAAAAACTGGGCGGGGCCTCGTGCACTCAGCAGACTGGCCACGGGCCCACAGGTCGGGCCACGGGCCGGCGGCGGGCCGTGCCATGCTTCGGACCGAGCCTGTGGCCCGTTGGTCCAGTCTGCGGGCCATTTTACCGGGCCGTGCCGCCCGTTGAGCCCGGGTACCTCGGGCGGCCCACAACCCGACAACCAAAACAGATCACAATTCACAAGTTTTTTTTAACAAAGGTCAAGTTTTTTTATACATATCAAAGATCATAGTTTGACGGTTATCATATTTCATATCAAAGATCATAGATTCACGCTTATAATATCAAAGATCACAGATTCACAATTGAATTCACACAGATCACAACATATGAAACAAAATGAGTTGTTTGTGCAATGTCTTTGCCTCATTAAAAACCTTTCTAGGTAAAACTCACCCTTGTGAGAAACCCTAGAAAGGAAAAAAAAAAATAAAACATGTTCGAGAATTCTTTCAAGTTTCAAGTTTCAAACATGTCAACAAATAGCCCTATTACATGAGCAGCTCAGTGGCAATCAACAGCCAACAGGCAAGTCAAAGAGCAAAGCCATCAAGTTCTCAATAGCTAGATAGGGCATATCGGTCTATTGCTCTCACAGGGCTTGCAACCAAAAGCACAAAGGTCCAAAGACTACAACATAACAAACCAATATGTTAGTTCAAATTCAAGTTCTCAACGAGATAGATAGGTTATTTCTTACCTTCTCGGTGCTCTTCTTCTATCCACCCGGTGCTATGGGAGCCTCTCTCTCCGTCTTGTATTTGCCATCGCCATCGAGTTCAAGAGGAGGATCACCAATCCATAAGTTCTTGAAGAGTTCTTCCAAGTCTTTGTCCACCATCGTATGTTGCTCTTTTCTTGTAGCCCGGTCCTAGTCTTTGATGCGGTGAGCATCTTCACATACTCGAGCAAAAGGCGATTGGCGGTCTTCAAGAATTCTACCTGTTAAGTCGATGACCATGATATCTCGAGCTAGAATAGACAATACTGGATAGGTTAGCTTGTGATCACGCCACCAAAGCAATATATCAAAGTTGGGGTCAGCCCATGACACAGAATCACTGTCTAGGTAAGTTGTAAGCTCACTAACAACCGGATGTAGTAGATGGAGTAGATGATGAGTCAAAGATCCTTCCCCATATGTTACCAAAGACACCGGATGGAGGAAGCACATGCACCTTTGAGCCCTAGTTGTACCGTCTCACTCCCATATTAGTCCCGATACTTGCAAAACAATCGATCATCTCGGATTTAACATCACCATAGTACAAATCGTGAATCGGTATTAATTGCCCTACCAAGAAGTTCTAAGGCTCTGTGGAAGCCTTTCATCTTACCTCTAGGATCAAGAATCATTGCATATGAATAAAGCAAAGGAATTTTTTCCCAATACTTAAGAAATTTCATCTTCATAGGCCTTGCAATTGGTCGAAAATGTTCATTGCTCTCGGAATAATGTTCAAAGAATGTCAATCATTTGATGCAAAACAAGTGAAGCAAGAGGATAATATACACCGAAAAAGAATAACAATAGACTCATATAATAGTTTCAAGAAATTATACATATGTTCAGCAACATACCAATGCACAGGAGTCAACAACTCGAGCCATAATTAGAGTTAATGAAGACAGAAAGACTTCCTTGTAAGGTATCAAGTGCTTAAGCATCAAGAAAGTAGAATTCCATCTAACATCCATGTCCGGCCAAACTTCCTATGTGTCATACCTTTAGCAAGACAGAAATTCTTGAACAATGTAATCCTATGATTAGAAGATTTTAAAAAGTTCACAAAGGTTCTCAAGTCATCAAGAAATTGTTTACATATACTTTCAAGCCGGATTTCATAATAAGATTTATGATATGGCAAGCACAACGCTGATGCACAAGAAAATAATTGACATGGTTAGGATCATCATGAGTAGGTGTAGAATAAGATCCCGGATAACCAAACAAAACAGGGCCCAATATATCATAAGCCTTAGAATTAGCAGAGGCATTGTCTAGAGTAACAACAAACACCTTATCAATCAAACCAAACTCCTCAACAACACTAGAAATCCGATCAAGAATGTTTTCACCAAAGTGTTTACACTATCAATCTAAAACCAACTACCTTTTTTCAAGCTCCTAATCTTTACTAACATAATGGCAAACAACGAGAGATGTAGTCCTCCTTAGCATTACCGGCCGGATATTAGATGTCAAAGAAATAGAAGATGCATCGGGCAATAAAGTTTTCATAAGCATGTCACGTTGTTTATCAAACAACTTAGCCATATCTCTAGTCGTGGTCCGCCTACAAACATGCTTATAAAGAGGGTCGTGAGCATGCTTAATGTAATCAGTCCAAGCCTGGGTAGCACCTATACCTAATGGAAGGTCCAAAATTCTAGCAATCAAACGACACAATTCAATACAAGCAACCATAGGATCATACTTCCACTTACCTAAACCATTAGCATTCAAAGCTAGCTTAGACTGCGTACCATATCGGCATGGTCTTTCTTTTTCATGCAAGATTTCATATGCTTGCCTCAAATGACCGATGCCATTAGCGAGATCTAGCGAGTACTTAGCATCACAATGTTTACAGATAGCACCATCACGAATCTTATCCTCTTTTACCTCATGAATGAAAGTACTCCCACACATCGGGCGCTTTACCGTGGTTTGAGTGTCATCGGCGCCGTCGATCGACATCAATGGCTCCATCGAGATCGACACCGGGCGGCCGCATCCTCATGGATGTCATTGTCATCCTCAACCTTGAAGGACCGAATAGGCGACCGGAGGGGGTGAATGGGAGCCTCAACTAAATTCTTTCGAATTAGTGAACGTGTAGCTCTCACAACCCCTCGAACCGTCGAACACCACACGGTATGATCATGACCTTGGATGCAAGGTGGATGACCTAGAGATTGCTCTAGAGTCACAAATGATCAACCGAACCAACTCAAATCGACCGCTGAGCGAGAGATGAAGAAACAACACCAAAACACGTGGAACTCGGATTTGTCCGACACAGGAACCAGGATTTGTCCGCGTGCAGACATGGACGAGGGGCGGATCGTCGCAGCGGAGTTCGGATGTCCGGCGGCAAAGAACTCGAAAACCAACGAGAATCGAGGCCTTTGGATGCTAGAGGCGGACCGTCCGCGCTAGATGGTTGACCGAAGGAAAGCAAAACTCAAAACTCAACGCCGGACGGAGTTTCGACTTGGCGGGAAGAAGAACTGCGGATGCGATCCAGCACGGGGCGACGACCGACGCTCAAACTCGGAAAGCGCGATTCGAATCTGGACTTAGCACACCTGGCCCGGGCTCCGGACGCGCTCTCGGGCGGGCGGATCGTCGCGTGCCGGAGTGGCAAAACGATTTCGACCTCGGGCTCGAACTAGGCCGAGGTCCCGGGGGCCGGATCGTCCGCCTTTGGGTGGCCGGTTTGTCGAGCTCGTCTGAGGCACCTCGACCGTTGGCCGGCGGCGGCGATCCTCTCCAAAATCGATTCAAACTCGATCAAATCGAAACATCAGTCACAAAAATCAAGCCATAGCATCTAGGCATGTGGGTGACCATTTCCCCTTGGAAATTTCGAGTTTGACGGAGTGAATCAAAAAAGAAATCGCGAATCATACCAAGAACACACCAAAAGGTCACCTCGATCTAAAACTCGCCCGATCTACGTGCTCGTGAGGAATTAGCTCAAACCCTTGGGTGGAAATGATCCTCTCACGTCCTAGCACGAATCAAGGCAAGAAAACGAGATCAAACGGTGCCAAATCGAAGAAATCGCGAAGTGAATAGAGGGGGAGAGGATGAACTCGGGAAGAACAAGTGAAGAACAAAAATCACGGCACAAGATCAACAAAGAACACCGATCCAATCATCCCAAACGCCACCATGTGACGGGCTACTCGAGCTAGCCCTTGCTCAACAAATTCGATACAAGATCGGTGGACCTCTCACACCGAGTATGGAACCCTAACTAGAAAATGTGAAAATGAGAGGCAAGGGGGATGAAGGGGTATGCCTCTGCTAAATAGCCCCAATTCCCTCTGCATAAACTACCCCTAAGATACATGAGTCGATTTTGTAACCCTAAGGCTATTTACGGCCGACTCGGGTAATCTTTGATCCGACGGCCACCGCGCCTCCTCATCGGTAGCCTTGCCTCCACGCAACCTCCCGATGCGCCACGTGCCGTCCTTCCGTCCGCCGGAACACCGGGTTTTGAGGCCCAAACCCGCGAAAACCAGCGCGTGTGGTTTTGAGGCCCAAACCACCAAACCCGCCCGATGGTTTTGAGGGCAAACCACCAAACCTCCTCGACCGCGTGTCATCGCCGTCTTGACCGCCCGAAGTCGCCAAGTCATCCGAGCTCCCGCTCGCACACCACGCTTCGCCGTCTTGACCCGTCGACACGGTCTGCCACGTCCTCTTGCATCCGTTGATGTCCCGGATGTCGGCCACCTCCATGGCTAGCCACCCGGCGATCCGGTCCCTCGGTCCAAGCCTCACGTCCGTCCTTCACCTCCTCAGCGGTCCGTCGGCCCGGACGTCCTCCTTGGCCCCTTCACCTCACCGTCGGCTACCATCTCCGAGCTCCACACCTGCACAACACGAACCAAGAGATCGTCTTGACACACTCCACGTGTCTTAGGTGAAACATAGCCGAAGCATAAAAGATAAAAAAAGAAAATAGAAGGAGAATGTTGATTTGTTGACAATCACTACATCACAAAACTAAACACATGCGACCTAAATCAACCATGTGTTCGCAATCTCCCCCTTGATGAGTGCATTGTCAACATTCAACACAAAACGACGAAGAAGGTAGAAGATAACACATCCAAGTGAACACAAGCTAGACAGACAACAACAACATCCGGATAGCAAACATGGAGCAAAAACTTGGTTCCCAAGGACATGGGCAAAAGGCTGACACAACCAAGCTAAAACAAGCAAAACGGCTAGTCCTCAAGAAGAGGTAGAAACGGGCTCAACACCACTAGCAAAGCTCAAAACCAATAACTTTCACACCCAAGCGGCTAGACCCTCAAGACGAGAGGCAAAGGCTCTACACATCTAGCTCAAAGTGCTACTCCCCCTGGACAAATGCAACCACTTTGTCTTTGTATCTTTTCTCCCCCTTGTTGGCACATGCACTAATCAAGCTATGAAATGCAATATGTCACAATGCAAAGCTTCAAGATTATATTCAACCGAATGAGGGGGTGCTCAAAGTGGTACCATAGCAACAAACTACAAGTGCTAGCGAGCTCAAGCTAATCAAGATGATATGAAATATGGCACAAAGCATTTTGAGCAAATTTTAGTATCTTGCAAAAGGAGGTTCACCATCAAACATAGCACCTAGCACAAGTAGATAGGAGATCAACTAAGTGCTCAAACATGTAAACCGGGTGAACTACCCCAAGCGGCGTTCGGACATCATGCTAGACATTGTTGCAAAAACTTGTGTTCATTTTAGTTCGAGTTGCGGTTCACAAGTTACAAGAGAGCATGCGGTGGTTATCCACATTTGCCTTGCCTTACTAATCAACCATGTCAAGCCTATGCGTGAGCAATGATTAGCTTAAGACAATGGTGCAGGGTCAAAACACAATAAAGTCCAAGTTCATTCAAGAGTGCAAGTGAAAGCAGTCTCAAACTTCAAAGTGTGGCAAAATGGACCCACTCGATCTTTTCATCACTTTAGCTTTAAACTTCATGTTTTAGCATGGTATTATCATGAAGGTCTAAGCAAGTGAATGAATCAAAGCATGAGACATAGCTACCAAGCATACACATAAAAAGCTCAAAGGATCTCAACATCCTACTCATGATAGAAGCTAGCTCAAGGGTGAACCAAGATTAAGTTTCATCATTCATTAGTCAAGTTCACATTTGGAAAAAATTGCTCGACTCATAACATACATCACATGATTAAAAAGAGCTCAAACTAGAAGCACTATCATACTCATACTACTAAGAGCACAACCTCATTCAAATCAATATAAAAGTGAAGCTCATGATATGCAAGTATGATACAAAAGGCAAAACAAACCTAAAACTAAATCGTACATCAACTACAAAGCTACCCCTCAAAAGGGATAGCACACGCCCAACTCTCCACGAAGGCGGGCAAAGCGGACTTGGTCTAGTGGTTTTAAGTGAAAATGTCCTTAATCAACTTGCTCGTGTACACATCTTTGTACATCTATGTCCCCTTTCTCCTGGTGATCTCTCGGGGAAATGGTACCTCACCTCTATGTGTTTGGTCCGGGAGTGAAGGGACGGGTTTTTGGCAACACTCCACGGCTCCCATGCTATCACACAACAAAGGTACACGAGAAAAGCTCAAGGCCAAAGTCTCTCAAAGTGGCAACCATCCACACGGTGGGGAACAACAAGCGGCGGCGGCAACATACTCTGCCTCAACGGTCGGTGGCGACACGGGGCGCTTGCGAGGCGACCAAGACACAAGAGAAGTACCAAAAACCGACGGTACGGAAGTGCACTTTCTATACATACGATCACCGGCATAATCGAGTCTGAATAACCAACCGGGGGAGAGGGTGGAAGAGGCCGAGTACCATAGGCCAAAGTCAGGGGTAAACTGCAAGTACCTGAAGATCCTCTTCACAGCCTGAAAGTGAGAGGTACGCGGCGAGGATGAAAGCGTCTTGTAGAGGCACACCGCAAACCGGATGTCGGGCGCGTCGCCATCGGTACAACGCCCGGCGAACCGATCATGCTTCACGTACTCCCTTTGGTCCACGACTTCTCCGCCCTTGTCCTCGCCCAGGACCGTCGTCCGTCGACATGGGAGTCGAAAAGAGGCTTGGCCTCACCCATGCGAAACTTGCGGATGATGTCCTTCGTGTGTACTTGGCCCGGTGTACGAAGATCCGTCCTTGGTTTGCTTGATTTGTAGTCCAAGGAAGTAGGTCAACTCGCCCATCATGCTCATCTCAAACTCCCCTCATCATAATCTCGCAAAACTTCGATACCATAGCATGTGAAGAGCCACCAAAGATGATATCATCCACATATATCTGGACTAGGAGTATGTCATTGCCCTTCCTAACCAAGAACAAAGTCTTGTCTACGGCTCCCATCACAAAACCCTTAGCTAAAAGGAAGGCTTTCAACCTCTCGTACCACGCTCACGGGGGCTTGTTTGAGGCCGTACAAGGCCTTGTACAACTTGTACACATAGTGCAGGTGTTTAGGATGTTCAAACCCCGGGGGTTGCCTCACATACACTTCCTCCTCTATGAACCCATTTAGGAAAGCACTCTTGACATCCATCCGGAAGAGCTTGAAGCCCTTCGAGGGCTGCAAAGGCAAGCAAAATCCTAATAGCTTCTATGCGGGCTCACGAGGAGCAAAGGTTTCCTCATAGTCTATTCCCTCTTTTCGGCAAAACCCACGGGCAACTAATCGGCTTTGTTTCTCACCACCACACCATCCTCACTTTGTTTATTTTTGAACACCCACTTAGTACCTATGGGATGACACTTTCGGTGGTGGTGGAACTAACACCCAAACTTGGTTCCTCTCAAAGTTACGCAACTCCTCATGCATGGCATTGACCCAATCGAATCGGATAATGCGGTGTTAACATCTTTGGGCTCAAGAGTGGAAACAAATGCGAGAATGAGCGAAATGACACATGGCATAAGACTTGGAACGAGTTACCCTTTGATCAAGCCCTCCAATCATGGTCTCAGGGGGATGGTGATGGCTGAATGAGTCGGGCGCCGTGCGGCGATGTCGCCTCCCCTCGGCAGGGAACCTCCTCTCAGTGCGGTCGTCGTCTCGTCCTAAGGGAGCTGCTCCACGGGACCCCAAAGTAGTGGTAGTAGGGTCTAGTCCGTGGCGGTCGTCGTCGTCGCCACGAGGTCAAATTTGGGGCAAGCGGTGGAGTAAACCGGGATCACCCCGACCAACGTCTTCCTGCTCCTCCTCCACAAAGATGCTCTGCTCCATCTCCTCCTTTCCCGCACACTCAAACATAGAAGAGAACAAAAGGCGCAGTCTCATCGAAAGTAACCTCACATGTCTCTACAACACGGTTAGTCTCAAGATTAAGAACCCCTGTAGGCATGTGAGTGCAAAGCATATCCAAGGAAAATGCCATCGGTGATCGAGACTCAAACTTATCGAGATTACCTTGCTTGAGAATGAAGCACCTGCATCCAAACACACGGAAGTGACTTACCTTGGGCAATCTCCCAAACCGCAACTCATATGATGTCTTCTTGGTGAAAGCACGGAGGAAAATGCGGTTGGAGACATGGCACGCCGTGTTGATTGCCTCGCCCAATACTTCCTCGGAGTCTTGTGTTCATCGAGCATGGTCCTTGCCATCTCCACAAGCGTCCGATTCTTCCGCTCAACAATCCCGTTACTGGCTGCGGGACATAAGGGCTAAAAACGGTGCTCGACACCCAAGTTAGCACAAAGAGACTCGAACCGAGAGTTCTTGAATTTTGTGCCATTGTCACCTGCGAATCACTTTCGAATGGTCGTCTCTCGGCAACTTCGGTTCTCGATCTCAAAATCAAATCACGAGCAAAACCGAAAGCCTCATCCTTGCCCTCCATGAAAAACACCCAAGAGTATCTCGAAAAATCGTCAACGATCACTAGACAATACCACTTCCCACCGACCGACCTCACCGAGATGGACCAACGGTGTCCATGTGAAGGATCTCTCCGGTCTCGAGGTCATGATCAGAAAGCGGGTGGTGGTGAAGCGGATACCATCTTCCCGTGACGACAGGGGTGGCAAACCAAATCCTTCTCAAATTTGAGTTTAGGCAATCCTCGGATCAAATCCATTGAACTCAACCTCACGAGGAGATCGAAGCTCAAGTGACCTAGTCTCCTATGCCACTTCCACAAATCGGAGGAGGACCCGGCCAACAAGCAACAAGAAGTGCCAAAGCCTCGAGAAAAATCAGCACGAAAGACTTGCCCAAATGGCACAATCCGGCAAATGAGATCATCGCGAGAGTCCAAAACTTCGAGAACACCCAACCTTGAAGCGTACCTCATACCCGTACCGCCATGAGGTTGAGAGCGGATAGGAGATTGAAGTGAAGGTTGGAGACGAGTGCCACATCCTTGAGCACAAAGTGGTCATTGATCCCGATTGACCCTCGAGATAGAATCTTCCCTCATTCTTTGTCCCGAAAGTGATGTACTCTTTCGTCTTCATCGGGGTGAGGCCGGAGAACCACTTGGAGTTACCGGTCATGTATCGAGAACGGCCGGAGTCAATGAGCCACATGTCCTCCACCTTCCGGCTGTATCAACGATAGAACATGGGATGAGCATATGGCACAACACTTGGGGTTAGTAAACTTGGGAGAGTACCGGTGTTGACCATCTTGCCCCAAATATGCATTAGGCAAAACCATCATCCCACGCCCCATCTTACCAAAGCGCTTACCACGCACAACAAAGCGTGGTGCACTCCTCCTATCAACCTCAAAACTCCCAAAGCGAGGATCTACATCCACTCGCGAACACGACCACCAAAGGGTCTCACAAATCGTGGCCCAAACCTCTCGAGGCCTCCTACCTTCGGGCCTAGCAAAGCGCCTCTGCACCCACCGCACACCCTCTCATACATGCCAAGTGGTGGGTGATACATGTCACGGTTTCTCAAACTCCACTCGGCGCCTAGCATCCCTCTTCCTCCTAAAGCAAAACTCAACCAAGTGACCATCTCTCCGGCAATACTCACGGTGATACCTCACCTCTCTCTTGGGTGGTGGTTGGTTCACTCTCTTGGGTGGATGGTTCACTCTTGTTGTGGTCTTGGCCTTAGGAAGGGTTTCCTCGGGGATCTGGGCAAAGTGTCAAGTGGGTTCTTGAGGTGGTTCGGTTTGGGAAGCCACACTTGTTTGGGAGGTGGAGTCTTAGTTGGCTCTTGGAAGATGCCATCTTGCACAATGGGCTTGGTAGGCTTAGGTGGAGTGATCTTGGTCAATTTGGGAGTGTTGGTTGGTTTCTCACTCGAGCTCAAACCACTACCTTGACCAACCTTGCCATAAATGACTTCTCCCTTCCCACCTATAGCAAAGCCTAAACCCGATGTGTCGAGTCCCCCTCTTGAACCGACTCATCATCATGCCAAGCCGCGGCTCTCCACAAGACACCCAACTCAAGGCAGGCGAAGATACTTGATCTCCTCTTCGACTCTCCCCTTTTCATGCCTACAAGACATGAGCTCCAACTCCAAAGCTTCACACTTAGCACATCCCGGCCGCGGTGCTATCTCGAGTTGGCCTTCTCAAGCACGCGGCAAGCTTGGCAACCTTCTCTGCCCAACTTCGGATCGCAAGTCGGGACAAGACTTGCACGCACTCAACAACGTCGGCCTAGACTTCAAATCAACGTGCTCATCTAGCAAGGCCGAATACTTGGGCTGCAAAGACATGATGCTAGACATATGCACGCGGCACAAGCATCACACTCCGTCTCATCGAGAGACATCGACAGGCTTCCTAAGCAACTCTATCTCCGTCCACGGCCATCTCCCACTTCTCCTTGTACTCCTTTCTCTCCCTAGCGGCACGCTTAAGCAACTTCTCTTGACACACAAGCGCATCGCCCAAAGATTCAACCTCATCGGAGAGAGATTCGATTGTAGGAGGTACCTCGGAAGAAGAAGAGTCGTTGCCGTGTTGGCTTGGCGCCGTCGGTCACCGCTCCATCGAGGGCCATGGTGCGAAGCCCGGGCTTGGAGTCGGAGAAGAAGCAAAGTCCATTTAGCTTGTCCTCAACCTTGCGCTCGGACTCCTCATCGCTCGAGGAAGATTGTCCGTCCAGAGGAGTCGTTGTCGAGGTCGCCGAGGGAGGCAAGGAAGGCGTGCTTGTGCTCCTTGGCACGCTTGAGGTACTTCTTCTTGATCGCCTCCTTGTCGAATCCCTTCTTGGACTTGTGCTTGCCGGAGGTGTACTCGCGCTTGTCCTTGCGCTTGTCGGAGTCGTACTTGGAGTAGTACTTCTCGCCGGAGTACTTGTTCTTGTTCTTCTTGGGGCATGCGGCGACGAAGTGGTCCGGATCTCCGCACTCGAAGCATCCGCCCTTGGATGGGCCGCCACGCCCGACGGTTCAAGCGGTTGTTGTGGAACCGCGAGAATCGGTGATGACTAGCGCAAGCTCATCATCCCCAAGACTCTCCATCTGCTCCTCTGTCCACGGACACCAAGGAAGACAAAGGCGAAAGAAATGCGTGATGGGTTAGTAGAAGAACCGGAAACGCCCTTACCGAGAGACAGTGCAACGTTTGGCGCGAAGGGTTCTTGAGCTTCTCGCTGGATCTCGAGCCTCGATCTCGAGGACTTGAGCTTCTTTGTAGAGCTCGTCGGGTGTGAGGGTGTCGTAGTTGGTAGACTCCATGATCGCGGACTCCTTCACATCCCACACCTTCCGATCCAGGCGTACAAGAGCCGCATCGCCTTCTCGTGCTCGTCCAACCTCTCCGACGGCTTGTTAAGCCCGAAGCTTGTTGCGGATCGTCGAAACCTAGCAAAAAAGAGAATCGATGGACTCGCCATCAAAAATTTGGATGAGGTTGTTGTACTCTCTCTTGTAGGTCTCGTAAAGGCGGGGCTTGACTTGTGGGGTTCCCTCGTGGTAGCTCTCTAGTGTCTTCCACACCTCACGGCCGGTCTCACAAGTGGCAACTCTCTCAAACTCACTATCCTTGAGGCTAGAGAACAAGACGCTCCTCGCTCGGTTGTTGGCATTGTGTTGGGCTGTTTGGTCCTCACCCACTCGGCGGCTAGCACTTGGTAGTTCTCGTCCTCGACGATCTCCCATACTCTCCAATCTATCCCCATGAGATGCGCTTGCATCTTGATCTTCCAATAGGGATAGTTGGTGCCATCGAACTTTCAGGAGGCTTGCCACCAAAGTGACCAAACCTCTCCATGTCGCCTTACGGGATCAAGAACCGATTAAGGTGGATATGATCCTTAACCTGCTCGATACCAATTGAAGGACCGAATAGGCGACCCGAGAGGGGTGAATGGGAGCCTCAACTAAATTCTTTCGAATTAGTGAACGTGTAGCTCTCACAACCCCTCGAGCAAATCGAACACCACACGGTATGATCACGACCTTGGATGCAAGGTGGATGACCTAGAGATTGCTCTAGAGTCACAGGCGGATCAACCGGAACCAACTCAAATCGAACCACACAAGCGAGATGAAGAAACAACACCAAAACACAGGAACTCGGTTGTCCGGCACGGAACCCGAACTTTCACAAGCACGGTGCGGATTTGTCGCGCTCTCCTCTCGGACCGGTTCACAGCGAAAAAAACAAAAAAACCAACGAGAATCAGGCTGGCTGGCTGGAAATGCGGAGGCGGACTGTCCGCGCTAGAGGGCCGGACTGTCCCACGGGCAAAAACTTCGAAACTCAACAATTCGGGACGGTTTGGACTTGGCCGAAAACTTGAACGGAGCGATCCAAGCTCTGGGGCGGACGGTCCGACGTTCAAACTCCGAAAAAGCGGTGATCGCACGGATCTGGACACCCCGCACGCTGGGCCTGGACTATCCGCGCTTAGGGGCCGGGACTCGTCCGCGTGCCGTGGGCAAAAAACGAACTCGACCTCGGGCTCGAACTAACCGGGCGAGCCCCGACGGCCGGACCGTCCGAGCACGGTATCGCGCAGAGGCACCTCGAGCAGATCTTGCCGCCGGCGGCGATCCTCTCAAAATCGATTCAAACTCGATCAAATCGAAACCTCGGTCACAAAAATCAAGCCATAGCATCTAGGCATGTGGGTGACCATTTCCCCCTTGGAAATTTCGAGTTTGACGGAGTGAATCAAAAGAAATCGCGAATCATACCAAGAACACACCAAAAAGGTCACCTCGATCTAAAACTTCGCCCGATCTACGTGCTCGTGAGGAATTAGCTCAAACCCTTGGGTGGAAATGATCCTCTCACGTCCTAGCACGAATCAAGGCAAGAAAAACGAGATCAAACGGTGCCAAATCGAAGAAATCGTGAAGTGAATAGAGGGGGAGAAGATGAACTCGGGAAGAACAAGTGAAGAACAAAAATCACTGCACAAGATCAACAAAGAACACCGATCCAATCATCCCAAACGCCACCATGTGACAGGCTACTCAGAGCTAGCCCTTGCTCAACAAATTCGATACACGATCGGTGGACCTCTCACACCAGAGTATGGAACCCTAACTAGAAAATGTGAAAATGAGAGGCAAGGGGGGATGAAGGGGTATGCCTCCGCTAAATAGCCCCAATTCCCTCTGCATAAACTACCCCTAAGATACATGAGTCGATTTTGTAACCCTAAGGCTATTTACGTCGACTACGGGTAATCTTTGATCCGACGGCCACCGCGCCTCCTCATCGGTAGCCTTGCCTCCACGCAACCTCCCGATGCCGCCACGTGCCGCCCTTCCTTCCGTCCCGGGAACACTTCGGGTTTTGAGGCCCAAACCCGCGAAACCAGCGCCGTGGTTTTGAGGCCCAAACCACCAAACCTGCGCCGATGGTTTTGAGGGCAAACCACCAAACCTCCTCGACACGTGTCATCGCCGTCTTGACCGCCCGAGTCGCCAAGTCATCCGAGCTCCCCTCTCGCACGCGCGCCCTCTTGACCCGATCGACACGGTCCTCGCCACGTCCTCTTGCATCCGTCGATGTCTCGGATGTCGACCTCCATGGCTAGCCACCCGGCGATCCGGTCCCTCGGTCCAAGCCTCACGTCCGTCCTTCACCTCCGCGGTCCGTCGGCCCGCACGTCCTCCTTGGCCCCTTCACCTCACCGTCGGCTACCATCTCCGAGCTCCACACCGCACAACACGAACCAAGAGATATGTCTTCGACACACTCCACGCCTGCCGGTGAAACATAGCCAAGCATAAAAGATAAAAGAAAATAGAAGGAGAATGTTGATTTGTTGACAATCACTACATCACAAAACTAAACACATGCGACCTAAATCAACCATGTGTTCGCAAACCTCCGGATCATCGTCCAAACAATGGTCCATGTCCTCACCGTCGACGGTGACCTGGGCCGCCGATGAACTCGCATCCCGAGCCCCCCGTGTTGCGAGGGACAGCACCACGGATGGATGAGTCGGGCGAGGAGGACGACACACCCCGGCTGCACCTCCAAAGGCACCACCACGCCGGACGAGTCTGGGCGAGGAGGACGATGTAAGGTCCTAGATGGCTAGAGGGGGGTGAATAGCCTATAAAATTTTTCTACAAACTCAACTAAACAAACCGATTAGTATAAAACACGGCGTAAAGCGGTTTGCACTAGCTCTAGTGGTCTTGCAAGCCTCTAGTGACAATTCTAAATATCAACTATGATCTCTATGTCACACAAGAGCTATGTCACTACTCTAGCTAATGAACAATCCTAATAAGGTCCTTATGCTAGCAAGAACAACTACACAAGGCAAGTGCTAGCTCTCTACTCAAAGTAAACTAGGAAAGTAATGCAAGAGTGAGAAGCTCGTTATACCGACGTGTAGGGGATGTCAACCAATCACCGGGAACAAGAGAAGCTATCAATCACTTTCGAAGGTGATGATCCACACACCGAGACAATGAACAAGTCAATTTGTTCACCCGAGTTCACTTGTACACCGACAAGCTAGTCTCCTATTGTGCCGACCAACACTAGGATGGTGTTTGAGCTAGGCGGTGCCCTTGCTAGCCTCAACACACCACTCAACAAGTGTGATACCCAAAGCACGCGCAATGTATTCCTTGCACTTTGTCTTCCCGACGAGGAGTGCGTAATCCTCTCACAAATCAACCGGAGGTGGCCAAGAAACAATCACCTCTTCTTGCCAACGCCTCCACCACTTCACCAAGCCGGCTAGGAGCGGTGCCTCCAAGAGTAACGGGAAATCCACCGTCACAACACGATCCCCAAGTGCCTCTAGATGCAAGAACTCGATGCAATGCACTTGGATCAACTCTTCTCTCAAGAATGAAGCTCAAATCAAGAATGAGAGAGGAGGGAGGCTTGCTTGCTTGCTCAAAGGTGTTAGGAGTGATTCAAATGACCAAGAGAGAGAGCAAGAGGCAGCCAAGGGGATATAAATACCCCACACCACGAAATGTGGTCGCTGGGAAGAAACCCACGGTTTTAGCGGCCGGCCGACGCCTTGGACCGGACTCGCCCGGTGAGTCCGGCCGGTGGGTCCGGCCACAACCGACAACCCCCGAATAGTGACTCAGCCCACTGTCTCAACCGGGTCCGGTCGTCGCGTCCGTCGGTGGTTCCGTCCAGCACCGAAAAGCATCCGGCCGGTGCGTCCCGGCCGACCCACGGCCGAGACCCGAAAACATGCTCTCTGCGCGGGCACTTGACCGGACCGTCCGGTCAAAGACCGTGTCGCCGTCCGGTCCAAAGCGTCCGGTCAGCGGTTCCGGTCGCCTCTGAGCTGTGAAACTCCGTCGCCTTTGCAAATGTGCCAACACCACCAAGTGTACATCACCATGTGCAAGTGTGTTAGCATTTTCACAATCATTTCAAAGGACCGGTTAGCTCTTTAGGTTAGAATGCATGCATATGAGACTTGAACCTAAAGGCACGTGAGGATCGATATGTACGAAAGTTTTCCCCTCTTTATAGTACGGCTTATCGATCCTATAACCACCCACACTCTCTATAGTGTCTTGGGTGTGAAATCAAAAGCCCTATGGTTATACCTTTGCCTTGGGACCTTTGATCTCCAAACTCCACCGAGTTGCATGCTTGATCACAATTTGGATCACCTCGATCCATCCTCCATGATCACCATGCACCAACTCCGGCACGACCAATCTCCAATCATGTCAAACACTTAGCATTGAGAGATTAGTCCTTAGGTGTCACTAATTAGCCAAAACCAAACTAGAGATCTTCAATCTCTCCCTTTTTTGGTAATTGGTGACAACCCGCATAAAGGTTTTATGATTAATGTTTTTGAACATACAACGGTTGTCAAGCATTTTGCTTACAATCATAGGATTGGACAATTATCATAGTTCGGTTTTGGTAGCATGAGCTCTCCCTACATGTATGCCACGAGTTTGGAACGAAGCATTGCATACATGTATGAATATTGAAATTGAGGGTGAGCTATGTTACCAAAAAGATGCTTAGGTGAAAGAAAATGGACCTTTGAAGCGTGATACCAATCGGAGTTGCGCCATTTCCACCATACAAGCATCAAGGTAACTAGATTTTCATCAAAACTCAAAGTACCACGTGAGATCATATTATGAGCAAGGTACTTGAATTAAGAGCGGAATTTAGAAAATCTAGCTAGCTCCTATGCATGCTAGTTATCAACCACTTGTAAAGCATCTTATTGAACTAGCATACACCACACAAGCATGTATATAGAATTTAAATACATGTGCAATGAGCAAGTCACATGTTAGTGCACAAACAAATGCAACAAATTGTCTATGAGCTAGCTCCCCTACTTGTGTGAACCACTTGTTAATTCATGACCTTCATGAAAGATTTTCAAAAACATGTGAAATTTTTAAATTTTCAAAACCTTTCATGCACTAATCTCTCCCCTTTGTCGACAATTTCCACAAAAGGTATGACCATGTTGTGTATTGGAAGAGAGAATAGTGCTCAAATTTGGTCAAATTTGGATCACTTGTCAAACATATATTTCGGTTTGAACCAAAGACAAGCTTCTTCACACCTCATGACAAGGGTTATCTTGCCTATGTTGAAGCATATGTGTGAAAAGATAGCCAAATTCAACACTTGAGATTGCAAGCCCATAAACATGTCATATGTCATCACTAGATCAATCAAGCATAAAAGGCAATAGTGATGGCATACATACATTGAAATCCTTTTATTTTCCATGAATGCTTCCTAAGGCACAAGTTATATGTCTATATGTTCTAACATGTCCTTAAATATCATGAATGCCATGTCAAACAATGATACCTTTGCTTTGCTTGATGGAGGGGCATGTCATGATAGTGGGGTGCATTCAACTCATGTTGGAGAAGTCAAGGATATTCAACTCATTCCTTAGCTTGTAAAACCTCTTCTCATCTAGTGGCTTTGTAAAGATATCGGCCAATTGATCTTCGGTTGCCAATAGGTTGGATAGCAATGTCACCCTTTTGTTGGTGATCTCTAATGAAGTGATGCCTTATGTCAATGTGCTTGGTTCTTGTATGTTGCACCGGGTTTTGAGTCATCTTGCAAGCACTTTCATTGTCACAATACAAAGGCACATGATGGAAATCAAATCCATAATCCTTCAATATTGATCTCATCCATAGCAATTGTGCACAACAACTACCGGCACTAATGTATTCATCCTCGGCGGTTGAAAGTGTCACACCGGTTTGCTTCTTTGAGGACCAAGATACTAGAGATCTTCCAAGGAATTGACAAGTGCCACTTGTGCTTCTTCTATCAACCTTGCAACCCCCATAGTCGGAGTCCGAATATCCAATAAGCTCAAAGTTTGACCCCTTGGGATACCATAGCCCAACATTTTGAGTGTGCTTCAAGTACCTCAATATTCTCTTTGATGCGGTGAGATGACTCTCTCTAGGTGAGGATTGAAATCTTGCACACTTGCCCACACTAAACATCACATCGGGCCTAGAAGCGGTCACATAGAGTAAGCTTCAATCAATGACCTATAGTACCTTTGATCAACCATGTTGCCACTTTCATCATTGTCCAATGATCCATTTGTCCCCATTGGTGTATTGATGCCCTTGGCATCTTGCAATCCAAACCTCTTGACCATGTCTCTAATGTATTTCCCTTGACTAATGAAGGTGCCATTCTTTATTTGCTTGATTTGAAGACCAAGGAAATATGTAAGCTCTCCAAGCATAGACATCTCAAACTCTTTTTGCCATCATCTTGGCAAACTCTTCACAATATTCTTGATTTGTTGATCCAAAGATGATATCATCAACGTATATTTGCATCACAAACAAATCATTGCCAATCTTCTTGGTGAAAAGAGTAGTGTCAACTTTGCCCATCTTGAAGCCTTTTTTTGAGTAGGAAGTCTCTCAACCTCTCATACCATGCTCTAGGTGCTTGCTTCAACCCATACAATGCCTTGTTCAACTTGTACACATGGTTGGGACGATGGTAATCTTCAAAACCGGGCGGTTGCTCAACATACACTAGCTCATTGATGAAGCCATTGAGAAAAGCACTTTTGACATCCATTTGATAGAGCTTGATGTTGTGTGCACATGCATAGGCCAATAGAATTCTAATTGCCTCTAATCTTGCAACCGGAGCATATGTTTCACCAAAGTCAAGACCCTCTACTTAAGTGTAACCTTGTGCAACTAGTCTTGCTTTGTTTCTCACAACAATACCATCTTCATCTTGCTTGTTCTTGAACACCCATTTGGTTCCAATAACATTGTAGTCCTTTGGTCTCTCTACCAATTTCCAAACCTTGTTTCTTTCAAAGTTATTGAGTTCTTCTTGCATTGCAATGACCCATTCTTCATCCTTCAAAGCATCATCTATCTTTTCCGGCTCCTCTTGTGACACAAAGGCAAAGTGTTCACAAAAGGCCGCTAGTCTTCCTCTAGTTCGCACTCCACTTGCAATGTCACCAACAATTTGATCAATTGGGTGATCTCTAGCAACACTTGAGCTTTGGAGTATTGAGACTTGATTGCTTGAGCTTGGTTGACCACTAGTAGTTGCTTGAGATGATGTACTAGCTTGTTGTTGATCTTGAGGTTGAGCACCACTAGCTTGAGTGATTTGCACTTCATCTTTGTCATCATCAACTTGAGTTGGCCTAATATCACCAATGTCCATGCCTCTCATAGCATTGACCAATTGAGTTCCGCTAACATCATTGAGGTTCTCTTCTTCATCTTGGGACCCATTGGTTTCATCAAATTCAACATCATGGACTTCTTCTAGCACTCCACTTGAGTTGTTCCACACTCTATATGCTTTGCTTGTGGTGGAATAACCAAGTAGAAACCCCCTCATCACACCTCTTGTCAAACTTGCCAAGTCTTGCACCCTTCTTCAATATGTAGCATTTGCACCCAAATACTCTAAAGTATGCAATGGTTGGCTTTCTTCCATTCAATAGCTCATAAGGTGTCTTGTGCATCATGGGATGGCAATACAATCTATTGATGTAGTGACATGCGGTGTTGATTGCTTCGCCCAAAATGATTGACTCACATTGTATTCACTAAGCATGGATCTTGCCATCTCAATGAGAGTCCTATTCTTCCTCTCAACTAGGCCATTTGACTCCGGTGTGTACTTGGCCGAAAGTTGATGCATAATCCCATAGTCATCACATAGCTCATCAACTCTTGTGTTCTTGAACTCACTTCCATTGTCACTTCTCACTTTCTTCACTATGATATCAAACTCATTGTGCACCCTCTTGAGAAATGTCTTGAACAATGAATACACATCACTCTTGTCATTGAGAAAGAACACCCAAGTGAATCTTGTATAGTCATCCACAATCACAAAACCATACTTGTTGCCACCAATGCTTGTGTATGCGGTTGGGCCAAACAAGTCAATATGTATCAAATCAAATGCCTTGCAAGTACTCATGAAGCTCTTCTTTGGATGAGTGTTGGCAACTTGCTTGCCTGGAAAGCGACATGCACTACATAGCTTGTCCTTTTCAAAGTGAATATCCTTCAAGCCTCTAACTAGATCATGTGTTACTAACTTGTTGAGTTGCTTCATGCCAACATGACCAAGTCTTCTGTGCCATAGCCAACCCATGCTAGATTGTGATATCAAGCATGTACTAATTTGAGTCTCACTAGCACCAAAATCCACAAGGTAGAGGTTGTCAAATCTAATTCCCTTGAAGATCAAGCTTGAATCTTTTGTGCTCACAATCTCAACACTATCTTCACCAAAGATACACTTGTAACCAAGATCACATATTTGTGCCACCGAAAGCAAATTGTACTTCAATATGTCCACTAGTGCCACATTTGACAATATCAAGTCATTGGTTATTGCAATCTTGCCTATGCCTTGTATCTTGCCATTCTTGCTATCACCAAATGTAATTGGCTTGCCATTCTCTTGAGTTGAATCAATGATGTTGAACTTCCTTGCATCACCCGTCATATGTTGAGTGCACCCACTATCAAGAATCCAATGGTTGCCCCCAATCTTGTAATTCACCTACAAGAAAATCAATAATATTTAGGTACCCATTTGCCTTTGGGTCCTTGGAGGTTAGCAACCAAAGCCTTTGGTACCCAAATTGCCTTCTTCTTTGGGCCAACAATGGGTGTACCAATGAACTTTGCCTTGACACCCTTCTCACCCTTGGTAAGCAAATAACAAGAATCAAAAGATATGGAATGCACTTTGCTTGATTTCTTGTTCATGTTCATTTTAGCACATTTTAGCTCTTGATGCCCCACTTGTTTGTATCTATTGCAATAGGACCCATTGCTCTTCACAAAGCTAGGCTTTGGAGTAGCAAAGGCCTTCTTGCCTTTCTTGGGGACATAGCCTAAGCCTTCCTTGTTAAGAGAAAACCTTTGGCTACCCAAGCACTTTAGCAAGCGGGCATCCCCACCATATGCCTTCCTCAAGGAGTGGGTGAGCTCATCCACCTCTCTTTTGAGAGTCTCATTCTCAACCTTTAGTGATGAGTCTAAAATTACTCCATCACTAGTAGTAGAGCTTGAGTGGGTTGATGTGGATGTGGAAGGAATTGATGGTTCTTCAACATCAACCACAAGGGTTTCATCTATAATGTCACATGTTGAACCAACATCCTTCTTGATGATTGAGCAAGCTCTATCATTCTTTTCTAACAGCAATGCATGGGCTTTCTTAAGCCTTGTGTGAGCTAGCTCCAATTCCCCATGGTCTTCCTTTAGACCCTCATGGGTGGCCTCTAGCTCCCTAATGTCTTGCTCAAGAATTTTTACACTCTTTTGCAAAGCTTTACATTCCTTGTCCTTAGTTTTAAGCATGATATAAGTTTGCTTAAGCATCTCTAAAAGATCATCTCTAGTGGGTTCATCATCATCATCATCATCACTATCACTATCATATTTTACTTCATTATCATTTAGTTCATCATGCTCATGCAATGATACCTTAGTGGCCTTAGCCATGAAGCATGAAGGTGATGAGCCAAAGAGGGATGATGTCTTGTGTTGGCCAATTGCACTCATGGCCTTGGGCTTTTCTTCCTCTTCATCGGATGAACCATCACTATCCCAAGAGCAAACAAATGCACCATCATTCGTCTTCTTGAAAGTCATTGACTTGCTCTTCTTGTTGGTCTTGCCACCCTTGTTTGCCTTGTGCATCTCCTTCTCTTTCTTGATTGGGCAATCGGCAAGGATGTGATAAGGACTATCACACTCAAAGCACTTTTTTGGCTCTTCATTGCTCTTGGATGAGTCATTTCTTCTTCTAGAGCCTTGGCCAAACTTCTTGCCCTTCAAGACCTTGTTGAAGTTCCTTACAAACATAGCAAATTCTTGATCTATCTCATCAAGATTGACTTCCTCATCATTTTCTTCTTGAGCTTTAGCTTTGCCCTTTGCCTTGGATGAGGTGGTGGCGGCCTTGAATGCCACAACCTTCTTGTTCTTGTCATCTTCCTTCTCTTCCTCATCTTCCATGCCATCAACCTTCTCATCGGTTAGCACTTCACCAAGTAAGTCACTAGGTGTCATGGTGTCCAAAGCACCCCGAAAGAGAATCTTCCTTAGCATGGCAAATCTCTTGGGCAAGCACATCAAGAATTTGTGCCCAAAGTCACGATCTAAGGTCTTCACACCCAATGCCTTGAGATCATTCACAATCACTTGGAGCCTATGAAATGTCTCCGGTATGCTCTCATCCTTCTTCATCTTGAAGTTCTCAAATTCACTCTTGAGAACATACAATTTGGCACTTTTCACCACCTTTGTGCCCTCATAGGTCTCACACAACTTCTCCCAAACCTCACTTGCCTTCTCTAGGTCTTTGATCCCCTCAAATACCTTGACATCCATGCCATTGTACATTGTGTTCAATGCCATGGTGTTGCATTGCTTGTTGGACTTGTCGGTGGGAGTGAGGTTGGTTGGGTCAAGGATGACATAATCCTTCTCGGTGACTTCCCATACTTGGTCATTGATTGATCCCAAGTACATTCTCATGCATCTCTTCCAATAATCAAAATTCTTGACCCCATCAAAGAAAGGAGGCTTTCCCCCAACATGGTTGAACACAACATTAGCCATAGCTTCACACCAAGGTTGTTAAGCCTTCAAATATGGTGACCACGGCTCCGATACCACTTGTAAAGTCCTAGATGGCTAGAGGGGGGGTGAATAGCCTATAAAATTTTTCTACAAACTCAACTAAACAAACCGATTAGTATAAAACACGGTGTAAAGCGGTTTGCACTAGCTCTAGTGGTCTTGCAAGCCTCTAGTGACAATTCTAAATATCAACTATGATCTCTATGTCACACAAGAGCTATGTCACTACTCTAGCTAATGAACAATCCTAATAAGGTCCTTATGCTAGCAAGAACAACTACACAAGGCAAGTGCTAGCTCTCTACTCAAAGTAAACTAGGAAAGTAATGCAAGAGTGAGAAGCTCGTTATACCGACGTGTAGGGGATGTCAACCAATCACCGGGAATAAGAGAAGCTATCAATCACTCGAATGTGATGATCCACACACGGAGACAATGAACAAGTCGATTTGTTCACCCGGAGTTCACTTGTACACCGACAAGCTAGTCTCCGGTTGTGCCGACCAACACTAGGATGGTGTTTGAGCTAGGCGGTGCCCTTGCTAGCCTCAACACACCACTCAACAAGTGTGATACCCAAAGCACGAGCAATGTATTCCTTGCACTTTGTCTTCCCGACGAGGAGTGCGTAATCCTCTCACAAATCAACCTGAGGTGGCCAAGAAACAATCACCTCTTCTTGCCAACGCCTCCACCACTTCACCAAAGCCGGCTAGGAGCGGTGCCTCCAAGAGTAACGGGAAATCCACCGTCACAACACGATCCCCAAGTGCCTCTAGATGCAAGAACTCGATGCAATGCACTTGGATCAACTCTTCTCTCAAGAATGAAGCTCAAATCAAGAATGAGAGAGGAGGGAGGCTTGCTTGCTTGCTCAAAGGTGTTAGGAGTGATTCAAATGACCAAGAGAGAGAGCAAGAGGCAGCCAAGGGGATATAAATACCCCACACCACGAAATGTGGTCATTGGGAAGAAACCCACGGTTTTAGCGCGACCGACGCCGACCGACCGGACTCGCCCGATGAGTCCGGTCGGTGGGTCCGGCCACAACCGACAACCCTCGAATAGTGACTCAGCCCCTGTCTCAACCGGGTCCGGTCGTGCGTCCGATCGGTGGTTCCGGTCAGCACCGAAGCATCCGGGTCGGTGCGTCCGGCCGACCCACCCCGAGCCCGGAAACATGCTCTCTCGCGACGCACCTCGACCGTCCCCGGGTCAAAGACCGCGGCGTCCCTGGCCGGCGGTTCCGGCCGCCTCTCCGAGCCGTGAAACTCCGTCGCCTTTGCAAATGTGCCAACACCACCAAGTGTACATCACCATGTGCAAGTGTGTTAGCATTTTCACAATCATTTCAAAGGACCGGTTAGCTCTTTAGGTTAGAATGCATGCATATGAGACTTGAACCTAAAGGCACGTGGAGGATCGATATGTACGAAAAAGTTTTCCCCTTTATAGTACGGCTTATCGATCCTATAACCACCCACACTCTCTATAGTGTCTTGGGTGTGAAATCAAAAGCCCTATGGTTATACCTTTGCCTTGGGACCTTTGATCTCCAAACTCCACCGAGTTGCATGCTTGATCACAATTTGGATCACCTCGATCCATCCTCCATGATCACCATGCACCAACTCCGGCACGACCAATCTCCAATCATGTCAAACACTTAGCATTGAGAGATTAGTCCTTAGGTGTCACTAATTAGCCAAAACCAAACTAGAGATCTTCAGACGACCCACCCCGGCCTGCACCTCCAGCACCGCCCCTCAACGCCTGTTTTGGTGGCCTGGCCATGTCCACTCCGGAGGAGGAAGAGGCGGCATCAGGCACGAACCTGCCAAGGAGAGAGAGAGAGAGAGAGAGAGAGAGAGAGAAGAGAGAGAGAGAGAATGGTCGATCGAGGCGCTTACCTATGGCGGAGCCCGGTGCCGGAGTTGCAAAGGTCGCCGAAGAGTGGAGAACAGTCAGATCTGACGGGGAGGGGATGAAGAAGAGGGTTGAAGGAGTACTCACATGGCCGACGACGGAGAGAATAGGGGGGAGGAGAGTAAGGAGTAAAGACAAAGGTCACGGGATCGCCGGCGAGGTGACCGGGATCCGACGGAGAGGCGAGCGGGGCGGCGACGGAATCTAGGTTAGGGTTAGGGCGACCGGGCGAGGAGGAGAGGAGAGCGAGTGACGCGAGGCAGCCTGGGGGGGGAATGAAATTAGGTTTCGAGTGGGGGCTCGGGGCGGCCACTGGTTATGTACTCCAGCTTGTTGGACCGGCCGACTACAGTCCGTGCCTCGGTCGAGCGATGGCCCATGGCCCGGTCCGACCATCGGGTCGTGTCGCCCATGGACCAAAAGGCCGGCCGCATGACCGGCCAAATGTACATCTTTACTACGGGCTCGTTTTCCGCCCTAAGGGCGTGTTTGTTTCTTTTAATTAAAATCTTATTTCCTCAAAGAATCTGATTTAATTTCCCTCAAAAAATTAAATCTGAATTAGTTCTCAAAACAAAAATTAAAACTTGATTGCTTTCCCAAAAAGTATTATTTCCTCTAAAAATTTAAAATCTTATGGCTCGCTAAAAAAATAATTAAAATCTGATGATTCACGGTCGTCCCCACAAACAAACACCATGTAACGTGCGTGGTAATGCGTGAAGTCCAGCCGAGGGGAGCATGGAGATGGATGGGACCGGGCGTCTGGCAGACTATATGGGCGTGTTTGGGAGGGTGGTCCTGGGGCTCGGCTGCGCTCCTAGAGGCTCGCTTGTTGTTTGGTGCCACTTTCCTATTCCTCGGTCCCCAAGATGCGGAGCAAAAAGGGCCTCTCGGCCAGGCTCCACTCGTGCGCCAAAATCACCGTAGGCCGGGAGCTTGGCTCGATGGAGCTCTCACCCGCTCCAAGCAGCCACAACTTTGCATAGAATCACCTCTTGCCTCTCAATCGCCACGAGCTTCCCTTCATCTCGCTCCCGTGATGGCGTCGCCCATGGTGTCGCCTCCCCTTCCCCATGGGCACCTTGGCCGCTCCCGCCACTAGTCCACAGCCGACACGCAGAGGAAAGACGGCACCAAGCCCTCGTCGGGTGGCGAAAGACCGGGCGCCGACGCCGACGCCGGGCGGCGAGAGCGGCGACCTCCGTGTCGGTGAGGTCGCCGCCTACTCTAGCGAAACACCACGGGGCACACAACGGTGGGGCTCGTGGTGAGATCTCGTCATCCTCTATGGTGAGATTTCGTTGGTGGGGCTCCGCGGTGAGATTCCCCGGCCGCGGCTCGCCGTTCCTCCGGCACCACCACCCGACGACAAGCAAAGATGGAGGCCTCGTCCGCGGCCGACATAGACGACTACCACAACGGCACCCATGTTCGACCCCTTTTTCCTCCTCTCCCCGGCACCACCACCACCCCGCGCCCGTAGGCGCCCCGCCTTCCGCCGCAGTGTCCTCAACCCCGTAGATGCGGCGTGAGCTCGAGCTCGAGCTTGGTGGCAGCCATGGCCGCGGTGGAGCACGCTAGATGTTCGATGAAATGCTAATAAGGATTGAAAGGGTGGTAGTGTTACCATATCCTAGGTCCGGGGTTACCGCATTCATGTGTACATGTGCTTGCCAAACACGATATGAATCGAGCCTAGCCCACGGGACAAGTTGCCAAATATGGAGGGGTGGCCCGTTTGCACCAGTGCTCCGGCTGGCCACGACACTGATCTTTGGGCCGGGCTGGCCACGACCACCCTTCCAAACACGCCCTAGATAAGGGCGTCCGCAACGGCTAACGCTTTGCTATCTAGGAGGACCAGCTAGCCAATCATCTAGAGAGAGAATCATTGAAATGAACAGTACTAGCGAGACCGCAAGCACTAAGCTCGCATGCCATCCGATGATTTTACTCTCTCCGACTCGCCCCCCACGTTCTATAGATTAGAGTATCTTTGTTATTTTACCTTTTTTATTTTCTCTGAGCTCCACATATGCTGGCGATTTGGCTAGATAGTGATACATTCATGTTAGTCGCTGACCAGTAATTTTGAGCACCTTGACGTAGGAACCTACTGTCACAGCCGCGACATGGAGGCGACGGCGACACCGGGCGGCGGCCAGCTGGGGCGGCGGCGTAGGGGCGGCATGCACGCGGCAGGAGAGAGGGCGGCGGTGGTTAGGGTAGGAGCAAGGAAAATATTTCTTTGTTGCTTGTCATTAGGAGATTAAATCCTCCTTGCTTATATAGTCATCCTATGGGACTTGTATCTCAAGCAATCTCTAAACATTTCTTGCTGCATAACTGCTGGAAACGTCAGTGGATTTAAATTCTGAAGCTAGGAGAACCACTCCACACAAAAATCCTTGCGGCCTACTTGGGGAACTACCGGATGTTTGCCACCGGTCCATTGCGCATGCGTGTCGGCATCCTGTTGAGCTTACTGGCATTTCGACCACAAGACACTCCTATTTTTCGGCTACTGTTCAGATAAAATAGCGTGGCACAAGTTTTAGAGTTGCTTCTCTGTTCTGTGTATGGCCGTCTAAGAGACACCAATTAACCTGCCTTCCTTGAAGTGCTGAGGTTGCTACGGCCGAGTGATGAGGCCAGATGGCTCCTCTTGGGTGATTTTAACCTCATCTATTGAACAAGGGACAAAAACAACAGAAACACTAGAAAGCTTATGGCTCAGTTTTTCGCAAATGCTCCATGAATGCAAGCTGCGTGAGATACATCTCCAGAATACTTGGGAGCAATGAACTAAGTAACCCAACTCTATCTACAGCAAACTCAGATCATTGCTCGGTGCTTCTCTCAAATCAAAGTGGATCGCCAAGGCCAAAGCAGTTTAAATTTGAGAAAATCTCTGTTTTGGCCTATGCTTATGAACAAAAAATAGATCCCATTGTTGTGAGGAATTGGGCCACACCTGTCATTGTTGTGAGGACGGGGACTTGGGATATATAGAAATCAACTATTATATCATATATTGCAGACCACGAAATTCAAATAAGCGTTGGATCACTACTACAGATTCAGTCATCACTGCCGAAATCCAGTCCATCGGCAATGAAGGCCCTTTTGTGGCTTCAAAGTCATAAAATAATTGGGACTGACCAACATCCGGCAAATGAAACTCTCGACACACCGGTGGTATAAATAATTCCGACGGTGAAACTCTACCATGTTGGTTGTATCAACCAACCCGGTAGAAATATATGGACTCGGACCCGAAATTTTCATTCATCTTCGTTAACTTCGCCTCGGCGTCCCGCTTCTCATAAAATATCGTACCTCCCCAACCACATCTCCACTCCCTCCCTCGTTAACCACTCATTCTCGCATGCCTCCCTCTCGCTCCCCTCCCTTGCGAGATCTCCTCCCCTCCATGTGCTGCTACACTCCCTCTCCCTCCCCTCAATGCATGTCGCAGCCCTCCTCTGCTTCCTCCCACGACCAGCCACGCCCACGGGGAATGGCCCCGCCGAATCATTTGCGAGCCAAATCCGCGAGGGGCTAGAGGCGATGGAGCGTAATCCCCACCCATGAAGCACACCCGACTTGTTCGATTTGTTTGAATACTTGATTTGTTCGATCCATCTCTCCATGAATACTGATTTGTTTCTTGCATATATATTTCCCCATTTTTCTTCTCTCTCACACCGCCCTACCTCGGATCTAGCGTTCAAGCGGCAAAGAAGGGGCGGCGGATTTACGCACGGCCTCGGGATTCGGTGTTTTTTTGTGAGGCCTCGATCCGGTGTTTCGATGTGTAGAACCATTCTTGTTTGTTTGTAATGTTCAATCGATTTGTAGATAGGTTGATTTGGATGAACTCTCGTGGTCGCCGGATTTGTTGTATGAATACTTTTATTTTCAACAACGGGATTGATAGATCCTAAGAGTCCTTTTTATTTTCTGGATGTTTATGATGTGTTGAATCCTCCTTCATTTGTAACTGAGCATGGAGTTTTTATTTTCTAGATGTTTCTGATGTGTTCAATCATTCTTCTATGGTGACCGAGCATAGCAAATCGATGGCGAGTATGGCGGTGACTACACCTGCATGCTCATTTTTTTTAAAAGCACAATATCATGTCGGGTATTCCCACCCGGTAGTGATGACAAAAGAGTCATGACTACCGCTTCCCTACTTTGTCGGTTCATTTTTCGACAATGAAGGGGGATTTGGACCCGACAATGGTGTACTATTCTATAGCGACAATGGTGTACTATTCGTAGTAGTGGATTAACGCTCCACCAATCTCTACCTTTTTTTAAACAAAGTAAACAATGTGGAACTAGGGGCTTTGCTAACAAATTTCATGAGTTTTGGTGATTTGTATATTTGTAAGGATTAAACAGGTAAAAGTTTAGAGTTTGCAACACATACGATGTAAATACTTGCTCGTGAAGTATCCCAACTTGGATCCTACGAAAGAACACTCTAGAAGACTTGAAGAGACAAGCCACGTAAGGTGGGGCCCACTATCATAGCGGATGGTTGGCCGACCACATACCCTAGTCGGCCGACACAGGTGGGGCCCACTATCGCCCTCCTCCTTTCTAGGTCGGCTCACAACCGCCATTAACAAGCAATCAAGCCATTGATCAAGGTCGGTTTGATCCAACGGTTACGGTCCATCAACCACACCAGACCCCGACCTAGGGTAGGGCATGAATTCAATATTCATCATACTCGCGGCTCGATCAACAACCTAATCCCTAGTTTTCTCTAGTTTTAATTAGAACTAGACGCTCAAGATCAAGTTGAGGGAGTTAACTATCAAGTTGAGAGATTAGTTTGTACTAGTCTTCAAGAGAGACTAGAACTAGTCTTGTTTAGAGAATAAAGAGTGGGTGGAAAGAGAAGTTCAGGGAAGCGCTAGAAGTGTCGGTGTCTTCTCTTCGCTTGTACCTCCGAGATCCACAAATCTTATACGGCGCACGTGCGCGTGTAAGGTTGCCGGCGCACGGAACGGGCAAAGGTAAGCACGCATGTCGCGGGAATGGGCGCGTCTTGCGAGAATCGCTAGTAGTGCATGCGCCGAATCGAGTGCATGCGTGCATGCGCCCGTGGCGGCGAAGATCCGTACCAGTAGGGCCTGGACCAACGCATTAATTAGCCAAACTTTAAAATGTAATAACTTCCTCGTCTAACATCCGTTTTCAATTCCGTTTGCACCAAGATCTATAAAACTAGATCCATGTTGGATATGTTTTGAGATAATTTTCATGATGACAAAAATTTACATCAAAAGTACAAAGTTTTACATCTAAGAGTACAAAGTTTTTATTGTTGGAGTACAAAGTTTCAAAATTTGGAGTGTAAAGTTTTTTCTTTGAGATGAGAGTTGATGGTGTTTGCCGAGATTAGGTTAACACCGTTTCTTTGAGATTAGGTTTTATGTCGTTTTGTGAGATTAGGGTTCATGACATTTGGTGAGATTAGATTTCATGGCGTTTGATGTGATTAGGGTGTTCATATTGTTTTTATTATTAATTTCATATATCATATAATATAAGATAAACTATTTATTAATTTGGTAATTTTATTGTAATTAGGGTTCATGACGTTGTTGAGATTAGGGTTGATGGTGTTTGTTGAGATTAGGGTTCATAGAGTTGCTGAGATTAGGGTTTGAGGCGTTTGCTGAAATTAGGGTTAATAGCGTCTGCTGAGATTAGGGTTATAAGTGTTTGCTGTGATTAGAGTTCATTGCATTGTTGAGATTAGGGGTTGATGGTGTTGCTTTGAGATTAGGGTTCGTTGTTGAGATTAGGGTTAATGGCTTTACCGAAATTAGGGTTCATGGCTTTACTAAGATTAGGGTTCATGGCTTTCTTTGAGATTAGGGTACATGGCGTTGCCGAGATTAGGTTCATGTCTTTGCCGAGATTAGGGTTCATGGCTTTTGCTGAGATTAGAGTTCATTGACCTTGCTGAGATTAGGGATCATGGCGTTTGTTGAGATTAGGGTTCATAGCATTGCTGAAATTAGGGTTCATGACGTTTGCTGAGATTAGGGTTCATGGCGTTTGCCGAGTCACTAACTGATTTTTAAATTTAGTGTTTTGCGGCAAGTGTCCTTTGAAATGCATGCCCCCCTACCGGGCAATGGGTTTTGGGACATGTGTCTTTTGAAGAGCATGCCCCTACTAGACAATGAGTTTTGGGGTAAGTGTCTTTTGAAAAGCATTCCCCCTACTAGACAATGAGTTTTGGGGGCAAGTGTCTTTTGAAAAGCATACCCCCCTACTTGGCAATGGGTTTTGGGCTAAGTGTCTTTTCAAAAAGTATGCCCCCTACCGGGCAATGGTTTTGTACTTTCACTTCCATATGGATGTGAAACCATTCCCCCGCCCTTTTACTTTACCCTCAAATCCGATTTCCCAAAAGAGAAAATTCTAGCTTGTAGGCAATAAATTTTTTGGCACAATGAAGCTAGAAAGGAGAAACCAGAAAACAATATGGGTCTGCAAAAAAACTTGGCGAATGAAGCCCGACAAGAGAAACCGGACAGCGTTGCGAGGGGACAAGGGGTGCGGCGCTGCTTTTGTGAACTAGTGCACGTGCACCGATATCTCAAGTAGCGCGCACTGCTAGTTTTCCTGGTGCGCGTGCGCCAGGGAGTTACGTGCGCTGCTTTGTGAACTAGTGCACGTGCACCGATATCTCAAGTAGCGTCTTATTGCTAGTTTTTCCGTGCTTGGCGCCAGGGAGTGACGCGCTCCGAGATCAAGTTTTATTGGAGCTTGGTCTTGAGACTTCTAAGGTGGATTAACTTCTTATTTGAGTAAGTCATATTGGTTTTAACCACAAAGGGTGAGTTGCCTGTGCTAGCCCTTGGCCGGGGTGCCGGGGCACTTTGAGGGCCACCTCTCCAACAACTCATGACTCCTTGTGTTATGCACGGGCAATATAAAGTATGAAAAACAAAATGTCTAATCTATACCTACTAACAAAGAGAGAAAATTTTCCGTTCACCTTTTTTCTTTTGCCTTTGTCTCCCCGTATTAAGGGACTCTCCGCCTCAACCCAATCGTCCACGGACAGAAACTATCGGCCTACGTGACAGAGTCAGAGTCGGTGTACAATATCTCTTCAGCCGGCCGGCTGGTGGGCAATAAATTTGATATTAAGATGGGAAGCACAAGGAAATACAACCAGAAAAACATGAAATATTACTACGATCGGACTCAAGTTGAAAACAAAAAAAAATACTACCACGGACATGTACTACTCTGTTCTACCAAACGTTTCACCTAATAATGGGACTCCAACACAACACGGTACGGTTTTTTTTTACAAGAACACAACACAGAATAGGCATAAAACACACTAAAGTAGTTAGCCCCTCGGTGGAGTGGTGGAGTCCAGATAAAACACACTAAAGTAGTAAAGTTGAAGTAGAATGAAAAGAAAAGGGATGAGAAAAGCGAATAAGAAAATCGACTAAAGGCCGTCATCCTCATACTATTTACAAAATAGGCATAAAAATTTGAAACCAGTGAGTTTCATTGTTCACACGTATTGGTATTGATTCAGTCTTCAATCCAAACTCAAGTTAGACTAATCTAGAAACACAAATAACTTAAAAAATATTACCAACTAAATCCATACACAAATCGATCGAAGTGGAAAGCAGACGGGATCATGCTTCCAAGCCGTCAATGCACCAGCGTCGTGGTGTAGGTGAGGCAGCGGTGAGCTTGGTCAGCAGCTTCACGTTGTGAAAACCTCAACCTCATCGGTCCGGACAAAGCCGTCAAAAATAGAGGTCACCAGGGGACGTGACGTGAACTCAGCATCGAAAAAGAAAGGAAGCGTGTCCAGAAGGAGACTTTGATCTGTTAACCGCTGTCAATCCACTCACTTGGCCACTTGCAGCCCCCGGAATGTTAGAGGGCTCTGTAGAGTGGCTCCCCTCCCTTGGGGTCACCAAGGACATGCCAGGATGCCTGAGCGCCACTGCAGGGCGGCTCGGCCCACCTACGCGTGGTGACCGCTAGGTATGCAACAAGCTGAACCGAATAAGTCGAAGTTTTGATTTTTTTTTCCTCCCGTAGGGGCATATTTGCTAGTTTATTGTAAAAACGGCCCATGAAGTCCACATCCATTCCCATTAGGCCAGTCTCAATGGAGAGTTTCACCTCCCGGTTTCCAAGATATGAAACTTTGGCATGAAATAGACGTCTCCCTCAATGCACGGTTTCATAGGCCCAAGGGTCCCACAACCTCTCTTTCATTGCATGGTTTAATTGCATAGTTGCATGGTGAAACTCTATTTGTGTCTCAATGGGGTTTCACACAGTTTCCAACGCATGTGAAATCAGTGCCCAAAGGTTTCACCATGGTGAAACTCTTTCCTTCTCTCTCCTAGGAGTTTAATGCAAAAAGTAAATTTTTTACGATGTGACGCTGCATTTAATGTGCATGAAACACTCATGAAACCCCTATTGAGACTGGCCTTAGATCCACCAAATTTGATGTGTGGGCTGCGTCCAACCGGCCGGATACGACCAATCCCGAACCCTCACTTCCGCATCCCCATGGCGCCCCGCCAACGCCGGCCGCCGGAGGCTGAACGAAGACGCCGCGTGGCGGAGATCCTCCTCCGCATCCCACGGACGAGCCCGCGCACCTCATATGCGCCTCCGTCGTGTACTGCAAGATCCGGCTCGCGCCGCCTCTGAGCCCACCTTCCTCCGGCCGCTACCGTATTTTCCACCGAAATGCCCGCTTCTCGGCTTCTTCTACAATCCTCGATTCCGCGAGGTTCCTTCCCCGGTTTCGTCCCCACCACGGCAGCCTCTTCGCCGCCCGGCCTTGGCACAGCGCAACACCCGGGTCGAGATGGGTCTCGATTGCCGCCACGGCCGTCCTCCCTCATGATTGGCGGCGGGTCCATTGTATTAGGGATCCATTTTCCGATCTGTTGACACCCAAAAATGGCATAGGCTAAACCACCGCAAAATTCCACTTAGCCATATTTTGGAGGTCAAGTCACCGCAAATTTCGGACTTAGCCAAATTCTCGGGAGGATCGAACGGCTTGAAGGTGACCGGACTCACCGACCGGACTCAGGCGTCGGTCCGGGTCCGTCGGTCCGGCGTCCGGTCCGGTCGCGCTGCGAAGCGGCGGCTTGGGACACCCGGCCGGACGCGCGCGTCTTGTCCGTCAGGCCCCGTCCGGTCGGTCGCGTCGCAGAACCTCTCGCGAGACGCACCGACCGGTCGCGTCCCCGTCAAAAAAATTTGCGGCGTCCGGTCACCCCGACGCAGGCCTCGTGTCCGTCACGAGATCCGAACCCGATTTGTTTCCAATCGTGTTTTTGGTCGGTTTTGGTACTTGGAAACGTCTTAGGGCGCCTTCCTAAAAGGATAAGACCACCCTCCCTATATAATGAAGGGGTTCATGGCCGATTTGATCCCATCTACATCCAATCGTCCATATACAACATATCTCTCAACTTTTATCTCTTCCAAACCCTAAACTTCTCGTTCGACGACGAACTCCGCGTTCTCGCCGGCGTTCTAGGCGCATCCGCTGCTCCTAGGACAACCTTTTGCGCTTGGCGTCTCCGACGGGTCTTCCCGGAGGTGCGTTCGAAGGTCTTCCGGCCGTCCACCGAGCTCTCCGTTGCCCTTACCGAACCCTAGATCGGTTTGGGTGATCACGTTTAGCGGTGCTCATTTGCTACTAGGTTGTTTAGCAACCTTCGTGGGCGTCAAGGCCCTCTCGGTGTGTTGGTGTGAAGCCCTAATTTTGCGTCAACATACTTTTTGGCGACTCGGCCGGAAGAAGACTAGACGTCAACTCCGGTTCGAAGCTAGCGTCATGGCTCCAGTGATGAAGCTAGCAAGAACAAGGATCGATCATCCGAAATTTCGGAAACCAATATCTGGCGACCCGAATCCGCGGATGAGCTCCACGAAGAATTGAAGAAGCGACTCGGGGACGCAATCAACGCCGTCGAGGCGGCCTTCTTCAAGAGTTGTCACAAGGATAGGCAAGATCGTGTACATCAATACACAAAGCCTCATCTACACCGCACTTGCTCTGCGCGAGCCACCATCAAAAAGAGGTAATCCCTTGTTGGCGACAACCTATAAATAATGATGTTGCTATTACTCATGATGGTGTTGCTAAGATAATAGTAGACCCGAATTCTGGTTTTAGTGATATGATGCAAGGTTTCATTGATAAATTAGATAAACGCTTGCAAATCATAGAAGGGACTTCAACCGAAATAACACACAATCGAGGCTGCACCTCAATGCGGTTTAATGTCACCATCGGTTGTTGCGCCCCAAACAACAACTTCGGTATCAATATGGTATGCCTTTGGATATGGTTCCACATATTCCTCAACCACAATCGGCTCTTATGGCTTCTCGCCGTTAGAACCGATCTTGGTGGAGCTAGCACATCCGGCAGCAATAAAAGGATCGGCTCAATGAGAACCGATCATGAGGCATCCAGGAATTCGGGGGTGCATAACATCGTGCTAAATTCGGCGGGGGGCAACCTCCATTACGAATCTTAACCCCAATCACGCACACAATTTGGGGATGAATGTTCCTTTACCAGGGGGCAATCAATGCCACAACCGCCACCGAATTATGTGAATAATCAAGTTGTGAATCACGGGGGCTGCGGCGAGTTCCGATAGCATAGATGCTATTCTAGCTAAATTTAGAGATGACTTCTCTAAATCAATGGAGAAAAATCGAATTCGTCTTGATTCTTTCGATACCTCTTATCAAAAACCGTACCCTTCCGCGTTTGATTATATGAATCTTGTAGGTTGGTGGAAGGTACCCGATTTTTCGAAATTTAGTGGTAATGATAATAAAACTACCATGGAACATATTAGTATGTATCTTGCTCAACTAGGAACGGCTAGTACCTTGGAACATATGAAGATTCGCAATTTTCCTTTATCTCTTCTGGGTAACGCTTTTCATGGTTTTCATCTTTACCGCTTGTTCCATTATGTCCCGGCTATTTTAGAAAAAGAAATTTCATCCTCACTTTTATTGTGGAGTCCAAGAGACTAGATTGTCCCATCTTGCATGCATTAAACAAGGGCGTGATGAGTTAGTCCTAGATTTCTTTTAAGAGATATAGGGAAACTAGAAGTCGTTGTTTTAATGTTCAGATATCGAAAAGGGATTTAGTTGATTTTGCTTTTCTTTGGTTTGCATTCTAATATTAAAGAAAAACTTGAGTTCCAGCAATTTAATACTTTGAATCAATTGATTGAGAGGGCCGTTTCGGTTGAATCGCGCCTTAAAGATTCTCGTGATGGCAACTATCGTTCTCATCGTGCCAATGTGCACACACTCGATGGTCATTCTTCATCGGATGATGAGAGCAAAGAGGTATTGGCTGCTGAAATT
The DNA here is from genome assembly GCA_015847255.1 of Hyparrhenia diplandra. Taxonomy (NCBI): domain Eukaryota; kingdom Viridiplantae; phylum Streptophyta; class Magnoliopsida; order Poales; family Poaceae; genus Hyparrhenia; species Hyparrhenia diplandra. The sequence goes on along the minus strand of JADLZK010004293.1, from coordinate 34,217 downwards.
AGGTGGCGGGGAAAATAAACAAGTAACTTGCCCTTCTCTCAAGCCGATTAATAGGAATCGGAATGAGGAAGTAAAGTTTACTTTTGATACATCTAAATGTGACCGAATATTCGATGAATTATTGAAAATCGGATACATTAAGATTAAATATGTTATGCCTTCTGCAGATGTGTTGAAGAAACGGGCTTTTGCAAATATCATGAATCTTATTCTCATGCGACTAACGATTGTCAAGCTTTCCGTCGGCAGTACAATCGGCTCTTAATGAGGGCGATTAAGTCTTCCGACATGCAACTAGACAAGAATCCTTTTCCGTGCATGTGATTGAAGCTAAGAAGCACGAAGCTAAGACACTTGAAGTCAAGGCTCACGCCATCTTGATCCGATCCCGAGCAAGCTTCTACAACTCAAGGCAAGAACGTGATCATTGGTGAGCCTCGCCCGTGCGAATGTTCCTAAGAGTGGGACGGCAAGTGTTGGTTAACCAAACCGAAGAAGGCAAGGCGAAGCTTACCATTGTGGCTTGCTTCGGCGCAAGCATTACGGCGTCAAGCGTGGCTAGATGGTGGTCGCGGCCTTGAACAAGACCAGCTAGGCCGATTGAAAGAAATCGGCCAAAAACGATCAAGCTCAGCGCTAACTAAGCGGGTTGAACCGACTACCTTAGTCGGATCTGCCGGCTCTACGAGGGTTCTAGCTCCCTTGCTTCCGGTGTGCATACGATAAAACATTCGTTCCACAAAAGCCGGAGGTTGGGTGTGGAAGACTAGTGAGCCAAAGGTCAAGAAGCATATTAAGCCATTATGTGAATTTGACAGACTTTTGGCGAAATACAAGAAGGAAAAGACCGATTCAAGAATCGGCCAACAAAAAGAGAGAGTCTACGCCTCCCAAGCATGATGAAGGGAGAAATAAGCAAGTGGCTATGACTCCTACAAATGTTTCTTCTTCTTCTTCGCAGTTGCACGTCCAAAGATGACTTCGTTGGGGGCCGCCATTATCACAAGTGGCGCCACCACCTCAATGGGGACCGAAGGGAGTGTTTATTCCCTATCCTTCGGGTCCTATGAAGAAGAAGGAGGTGCTTACATCCCGGGAACTCACCTCCGAGCAAAAGGGAAGGCGCCCATGCGGCGGGTTTATGTTCCTAAGAAGATAGAAGTTGTTGGGAAGCTCTCCAATTTCTACTCCTCTACCTTCCGTCATTATCGGTTCAATGATAGCTCCTATTGTTGATGTCAACAAACCGATTGTGATTGAGGAGAGGAGCCTCCTAAGAATGTTCAAGATCAAGTCATGGAGGAGGTTGCTGAAGCTCAAGATAAAAAAGAAAAGACGTGGATCCTCGTTTCTTGCAGCCCAAGTGGTGCCCAGTTGATATCAATAAGACACAAAAGAGGAAGCTTGGCGAGCAAGACAAAGGATGCTCAAACGTTTGGTTGCCGCTGGGTGAAGGGCTAATCTTGTCGAGATTGTGCAAGAGATCAAGGATAAAGAGGTTTGAGATGATTGCCCACGCCAAGAGGATGTCTCAACCGATTGCTTCATCCGGTCGAGTCGGTTATAGTTCAAAAGCGACCGCCCAAGCTTGTGGAGAAGGTGCCCAACCAAAAGTTGATCTTTTGGCACTTTTAGCGGATGGGACAGCCAAGCTAAATGAGCAAATTGATAACTCAACCAAGGCGGTTGACGGGGCTGTTATTGCCCAAACTTACGGATTTACCGGACCCTTCCGAGTCGGTTGAACCGAATTCTCTTGTTTGATGTGTGCGCAAGTGCGCTGAAGATTTTGCCGCCACCGTCGCCGCCTTGGTTGGCATTGAAGTGCGATTGAGGATGAAGAGTTGGTGGATTATGAGCCTTCACCGCCACACGGCGGGGCCTAGTGCTCTCAAACAATGGCCGATGCATGCATCGCCCTTAGAACAAAATGGCCGATACATAGTATCGCCCTTGGTTACCGGACAACCGATACGATGGGCATTCGTGTTGTTTGGTTTTTTGTTTTGTTTTCAGGTTCGTGCACTTCTCACCCGAAAAAAACAACATATGTTGACACCCAAAAATGGCATAGGCTAAACCACCGCAAAAATTCGGACTTAGCCATATTTTGGAGGTCCAAGTCACCGCAAATTTCCGGACTTAGCCAAATTCTCGAGGAGGATCCAAAACGCTTTACGGAAGGTGACCGGACTCAGCGACGGACTCACCGGCGCGTCCGGTCCGGGCCCAAATCCGGCCGGCCAGCGTCCGGTCGGGTCGCGCCCCGGCGGCCGAAGTTGGGGACACCGGCCGACGCCCGCGCCCGTCCGGCCAGCGTCCGGTCGGTCGGCGCTGCGGTTCCTCGCCGACGGACGCGACGGTTAAGTCCCCGTCAAACTGGTCGTGGCGTCCGGTCACCCCGACGCCAGCCCGGCGTGTCCGTCTGAGATCCGAACCGATTTGTTTCCAATCGTGTTTTGGTCGGTTTTTTGGTACTTGGAAACGTCTTGGACGCCTTCCTAAAAGGATAAGACCACCCTCCCTATATAATGAAGGGGTTCATGGCGATTTGATCCCATCTACATCCAATCGTCATATACAACATATCTCTCAACTTTTTATCTCTTCCAAACCCTAAACTTGCTGTTCGACGACGAACTCCGGCGTTCTCGCCGGCGTTCTAGGCGCATCCGCCGCTCCTAGGACAACCTTTGGTGCGCGTCTCCGACGGGTCTTCCGGAGGTGCGTTGAAGGTCTTCCGGCCGCCACCGAGCTCACGTTGCCCTTACCGAACCCTAGATGGTTTTGGGTGATCACGCTGCGGTGCTCGCTGCTACTAGGTTGTTTAGCAACCTTCGTGGGCGTCCAAGGCCCTCTCGGTGTGTTGGTGTGAAGCCCTAACTTTTAAGGTCAACACGATCACTGGAAGAAGCTGCCGGCGCCCAGATCCTGGTACACATTCGAATCCAACGCAGTGGTGCTTTGTGCTGTGCCTGGCTGCGATCACCTCGGCTGCCGTGGCGGTCCCTTCCATGTGGTCTGTGTGGGTGTCGACAGATCCAACCACACCATTGTCCATGCACATGTTTATTCATCTGAATCTCGTTCCTGGTCCACACCAGCTTCAGCACCATTGGGCAATAATACAAACTATTTGTTCGACTTGAATCGTGCTGTTCTTGTCGGAGATGGAATCTACTGCACTGTTGATGGTGGTGCTAGAATTCTTAAGTATGATTTGGTCAAGCACCGTTTATCTTTGATCGCCATGCCAAACTTGTATGAAGATGTTCCAGTCCTCATGCAAAATCAGGATGGTTCCGTGGGGATTGCTGGTGTGTTGGGTGCAAGACTTCACCTTTGGTCGACAGTGGTGAATGCAGAGGGAGATACAGGATCATGGGTACAACGGAGGGTCATCAATCTTAGGGAAATATTGCCCGTGGACATTATTTCTGACCAAGCTAATGTGATTGGTTTTGCTGAGGGTGTCGAGGTTTTCTTCATAAGCACGAATGCTGGTGCCTTCACATTTGAGCTCAAGTCTGGCAGGGTGAGGAAGGTAGGCAAAACAAGCGACTACCATGGTGTCACCCCCTTCATTAGCTTCTTCACACCAGGTATGGTTAAGCACTTTTGATTTTCTAATCCTCTAGTTTACAGTTTTATTTTAATTTGTCATACTGATTTTGTAGATATCTCGTTGGCTAGTAGAGATAAATGATACCTGGAAAGTGATTTTTTTAGATGGAAATAAATGATACCTGTTCTATATTTAATGGTATTTGACAACACGCAATTTTTTTTGAGCTTTATCTACTAAGGGTCATTATTGATATTTCGCATGTCTTTAGGATGCAGAAAAATTCTACCTTGACAACCTCTGAATTTGCAGCTATATCCTTATTTTCAGACTTAAGAAAACTATGTAAAGCGAGCATCGAAATAATTCAGACTTATATGCTTGGTTCCTTTTCAGATCTTGGTTGCAGCGAATGGACAAAGTAATCACTACCTCGCCTAAATTAAGAACCACAGTATCGACTCTTCGACGCTTTAAAATACTAAGTATTGCGTCAGGTAGTTTGATTTATGGAATTGTAACCACTACCATGCAAGTTATTTGATTTATGAATTGTAACCAATACAAAGTAATCACTACCATGCAAGTTATGTTATGGTGTAATATGCATCTTTTATTTGGTTACGAATTATAATAATGAATGTGAAGACATTCCAGTTGCACAATTAATCTGACCTTGGATAGATATTGTGTTTTTAATCTGACCTTGGACAGATATTGTGTTTTGATAGTCCAGTGCGACACCACTTTTTCAGGGTCAGACATCTACGGTAAAAGTTCTTTTTATCGTTAGGTAGTCTGTCCCTAAAGATAACAGACAGTCTGACGCTAAATCCTCGTTTAGCGATCTACTGTTTGTCGCTATAGGTAGGGTATGTTTATCGTCATGTGGTTTGTCGCTATAATCGCTTATATCGTCACGTTGTCTATCGCTGAAAAATGGTCCCACATTGGCCCAAGTCATAATGTTAGCCCAGCCCAGGAACAAAGAACGCATGTTCTACTTCTCCCCCAAACCCTAAATCGTTGTCATATATAGTGGCCGCCATTTGCCGCTCCCCTTGGCTCGATCTTTTCGATTTGTCCTCCCGCTGGCGGCCTCCAAATACGCTCACGACCTCCACCGGCTACGATGCCACATCCACCGTCTCCGTCAGGTCCTCTTCCTCCTCCACCGCATCCGAACCCTAGTTAGCTTTGCATCCAACCACCACCGAGGTCGCCCCTCTCTAGATCCCACCTGTTGCCACACCAATGAGCCGGCGGGGCCCTTGATGCGGCCTACACGCCACCACCGCTAAGCGGCGGCGCGGTGGTGGAGGGGGCCCACGCGTGTCGCGCCCCCGTGGTGGTTCTCCTTCGTGGGCACGCCCGACAGCCCCGACTTCCGCCCGGTCCCTTCCTCAGTTCGTCACCTACATCGACGGCCCTCCGACTTCCGCCCGGTCCCTTCCTGGCTGCGTCACCGTGATCGACGGCCTCATCGACCCGTGCCGCATCTTCCCACGGCCGCGTCTCCCCCATCGAATCGCCGCTCCGCTCCATCCGCCACCGCAGTTTCCGGGTGAGGATGCGTAGCTTTAGTCCGGCGGTGGTGGTCTTTGCCGGCGTCGGCATTGCCGCCGGCCAGTGTGTTGGCACCATTTGTTGACGATCGCTAAGCGCATATATTTTACCCCCAACATTAGTATAAAACTACCAAAACACAATAGTGATAGGGCTTTGAGCTAACCATTTCCACAAGTTTTGGTACTTCACTTGTTTTGCGGGACAATGTTGAAAACATATACATTTTCGGCCAAAAGCAAAGGAAAACGTATAAAGAATAACAAGGCCCTAAATGGACATAAGCAAAGCAAGGAGAAGAGAGGAGAAATGCCCATAAACATGAATATCAACATCTATACATAAGCCCAAGAAGTGGAAATCAAATCCAACATGAAATGACATTGGGCCACATGACATGGGTTTAGTATTTTGGGCATAACTTCTTCATACGAACTCCGTTTTTGGTGTACCACCCGTCAAAACGAAGCTAACGACGAAATGGACAAGCTCACAAAATTTGAGCCCAATCGGCCCAGATCTTGGTGCCCGCACCTTGGGGTGCGGCCGCACCCTACGCCGCCAAACGGGCCCGATCTTCTCTGGCGGTGCAATTAAGGTCCGAAAAGTGGTATGGCGGTATTGGTTGCCACGTTCACGGGAACCTGGGCGCCCGGGGAGGAGGTCGGTTTGGTACATTGATGGTGGTAGAGATTTGCATTTAGCCCCCTCCTCTCCTCCTCCATTAAACACACCAATTCCACACAACACAAGGAGGAGCCACAATGTAGAAGAGAGGAAGAAGCTCCCACTCCACTCCTATCTTCTTCTTCTTCTTCCTCTTAGTTCTAATGGAGAGTGAGAGAGGGAAGGCTAGAAGAGGGCTTGGCCTCTTCTCCATGGAGTCCCGTGTACCCCGGTGCATTGCGGATCTCGGGTGGTCGGAGTGCGGACTTGTCGGCACCCGCCACGCTTGTACCTCTACAACCTTCTAATCATTTGGGTAAGAATGGTTGTGTCCCTCTTCGACTTATTACTCTTAAGCATATTATCTAGTCAGTTATAGACTTGCGGGATTGATAGTTGTTCCTTCGGGGCATTGCTCTAGTAGAAGGACCCCGGGACGGGTAAGCCTTGTATACACGCCGGAGTAATAATCACTAGTGTAGACGTGGTGTCTAGGCTAGGGGTTATCTATCTTTTTATGGCGCATCCCACGGTTGAGGGGGTAGGCGGGTGGGTCGCGGATGACCTTGTTCGTCCCTTGTAATCCCCCACGCTCGGGTGTGGCGCAGTGCAAATTGCTGGTCTCCATCCCGCTTTGGGCGATTGCCTGCGGTGCGGTAAGGACATAACGACCAAGTGTTCCCCGCTAGAGAGTTTGAGCCCATAAAGATACCTCACCACCCATAGTTATCCTAGGGTGACTGCTTTAGAGAGTAATCACACAACCGTTCCTCGTGGAAATACGATACCCTGAATACTTCCGGGTGAAATGCTATAACGACAATTCCGTACACTTGCGGATTCTTCTGCATATGTTAAGAAACGTCAACACGCCCTCACCTGTGGTGTCCGTGCGGGAGGAGGAAGCGGACGCGGCTGGTGGCTGGATCTGAGGCTCTTCCAATGGGGTGAGACGGAGGTGCGTCCTCATGGAGCTAGAGTTGTATGCATGAGACTATTATAACTTGTTTGAGATACATGTTCTAGTTTTTATTTATCTGAACAATACCAATTAGAAGAATGCTGGAATCAATAGAAGTAAAAAATTTGGGTGAAAACAAATCTATTGTACTAGTATCATGCTTACTCTTTCTAAACATAGATCATGCCTTACTCTTTCTAAACATAAAAGGTGTCTTGACTTATTGGTATTTTACTATATCTAAGCTGAAAGGAGCTAGATTTGTCTAGTTAGAGAACAATAGTATTTTTTTTTTGTTCAGACAAGGTTATTTTCCCAGCCTCATGTGACATTAAAGAACTGGTGATTGATTGATTTTCTATTGTGCCCGTAACCTGTGTGTCTCTCATGCATGCAGATTGACATATTCATACTATCAGGTTCAAGCAGCATGTGGGTAGCATGTTTGATCAGCATGTGTGCTGCTGAGCAACAATATTTTGGTAGCAATCATCAAGTTGCATGCTTCAATAGACTTGTCTGGTGGAGCGGATTATGGTAGTAACTAGTAGGAAAGGCTACTTGGGAAGCAATAACTTTATGTTGCTTGCTCCCATGTGTGACTTGGGGATATAGTAGCATCTTAGGTTCTGTACTGAGATGTATGACTTCTCTAGCACTTAGGTATATAAAACATAAGGTGTACAAAGACTAATTGGATGCAATAAATATTGATCTTTGTGTGATGATACATGTGTATTTGTACCTTCACGTGACATGGACACTACAATAAGCTTGAATGTGGGTAATGATTTATGCTAAATGTTTTCTAATTGATTTTTTAGCATTTCAACATTGTTCCTTTGAACAATCTGTAAGCTATAAATATTTAGACAGGATGGATGATCTGTCGGTATATGCACTAACATAGCATCATTGCTAAAACTTAGCGGCCAGACTATTTGTCGCTATAAATATTCCAAGCGTTAGACAATCGTCATTTGAAAGTGTTGTTCCGTCTTTAAAGAGTTTTACCGGCGGGACTTACATCGGCTGTAAAAGTCCGTCATATTTGTAACTTTTAGGGTCGGTTGTCTATCGCTATAACCGTTTTTTTGTCCAGATTGTCCATCTCTAATTTCGGTGTTGTGGTGTAGTGATTATTGTCCATAAGGTTTACGACTCTTTTATCGGAGTACTTCAATTCTTGTCGCTCTTGGGTTGAAGTTGCTAGCCCCTAGTGTAAGCGATGCTTAAACTAGATAGCTCATATCGCACCCCTACCTTCCGGATTGGTGATAACTAATGGGGGTGACTTATAGCCTCAAGAATTCTCTGTAGTCCACCTCCCGTCGGATAGGACTTAGCAGGACCTTTTGCTTGGGATCGCACTCTCTACGCTAGTGTCTTTCCTTTTGAATAATGTCCCTATAAGAACATATCAACACGGCTTACAAGGGTGAGAACTAGACAACCATAGAAATATTCTTGAACTTTATAACCTCTCAGTCCTTGGTCCGCTTTCGGGGATTTAGTTATACCCTCGGCCATTTTCACGACATTCTACCCGTGGATTTGATATTTAAAACCCTCTCCTAGGTGAAGTTCTACACCGGTATCCGTGCCCTTGTGGACTATACAATCTTAAATATTTCTATGGGCACAACACCCCATAGATTCCATTGTCGAACACTAGCCTCTCTACCTTATCCGTTCATAGGCGCAGGGTCGCGAACGCCGCCGATGATGCGACATGGCCGCCAACCGGAGGAGATGCGGTTAAGCCTTGGAACGCCTCAACGCCGCCCTCAACAAGCTCAACATCCTCGGCCGACAAAGTTGGCCTACCAAGGATGAATTGACCCTTGGTGGAGAAGGCCAACTTCTACGCCATCCGGATCGACTCCACGGGCCGATCCTCGGCGAGGGGATACCACCAAGTTGGAGGAGATGTAGGGGTCCGCCACCTAAGTCGCCCAGCGGGCGACCAAGAAGGACAAGAAGGTGGCCTAGGGGCTGCTTTCTTTTATTTTTATCAAATTGTCTTGTATATATTTATGTATTTGTAAGATACTATATACTATCTTCCAATTAATCAATTGTTTGTTATTTTGATGTGTATCAATCTTCTTTTTCTATCGTTTATTTTGTTGTTCCTTGTCTTCAAATCGCTATCGGTTCTTATTTCAAACCCGATAGTGATCTATGCCCATCAAGATCATTTGTCGGGGAAAACCGGTAGTGATATAAATCTTCACCACCGTTATTGGTTGAGTCGCCGTGAGATGCGTGCCATAAGTTTAACTCAATTTGTATAAAATATGTGCAACATTTAAATTTTCAAATAAATTTGTTAAAAACTAGAATTAAAGATCTTTTCAATGATGCTAATTACTTAGCATAAATATTTTTATATTTTAATATATAATTACCAAGCATTTGTGTCTCGGGATGTGCATTGACAATCTTTGAGGGATGGAGGGAGTATTAGATTTCATTTATGACAATATGTTTTGTTTTTGATGCGATGGCTTTTCACGGTGTCATAGTTTGATATTTTTACCCAAAAAATGAAAATAGCAAAACAAGTGTTGCACACAAGGATCGAACCTGCCTTTGGAATGAAAAGGATCTCACAAACCACTATTTTTTTTTTTTTAAATAAGTCACCCGGAGGGGAGCTCCCCACCTGAATGTATATATTCAAAAAGTGCCCAAAATGGCAGATTTACAAGGTTTGAGACACGGGAATACATGAAAGAGGGGAGAAGGGATTACAACGACACATGACGTAAGCAACAAGAACAACACAACGAGGAGGTAGAGAAGAAACACCAACATAGCACCACTACAAACAACACAAGCACAACCACGAGGAGAAGCCTAGACCAAGGCCGAGAGCGCGGCCGCTCATCGACTGCGCCACCGCCAACAACATACTCGCCGGTTTCACTTTGATCCATGTGCCTTGCACCAAACCTCGTAAATAGCTGCGCCACTCCACTTTGTCATCCTCCATCCGAGGACCGGTGGCCAGTGGAAAGGGGACTAAGAATGGTGAAGGACACGCAAACCTAAGATCACCGGACATGGCGACCTCCTTTGAAGTGATGGTGAGGTACGCAGCACATCTGAGCCCACATAACACCATTCTACGCTGTCCACGGGGAGCAAACCATGGAGGGGAATGGCGGCAGCGGTGGAAACACCACCCAACATAGGATTTCCTGGCCCATCAAGGAGAGCGCCGACAGAGTAGAGGCGCTAGAGGAGGACACTCATCTAGGAACAAGAATGCCCAAAGCATGACCCGGACTCTTTCCGGGGAAACGAGGCACACAAGGAGGGAGACAAGGAATGGGCAGACACCAAGGGAGAGACACCGAGGAAGAGAGGGTGGGAGGGGAGGACATGAGAGCTCAAGGTGGCATTGAGGACCGGGAATAGGAGGTCGAAGCGGGAGCCGTAATATTCCCTCCACAGTGGCGCCCTCAGGAGGGACACGACTGTTGGCGGTCGTTATCGACCATTTTATACCGCCAATTTTTATCCAAATCCGGAGAAACAAGCATACTTATGACACATACATATGCTATGACCCTGTTTCACTTGTTTCTCGAGAAAACATGTTTTGCAGGACAAACACCGGAAACAAGTGGAAATGCACGAAGTAATGAACAAAGCGCAAAGTTGAACACACATTCCAGAAATGCACAATCAAGGGAAATAGAAAGGCCCACTTCAAAGAACAAGTGGACCAAAGCACCCGTGATCAACGATCGAGGACCGGCCCACAAGCCCACACGCCAAAGGCGGTCGCGAGAGGGGCCACTCCCAGTCCGGCCGGTCTGGAAGTGGGTGAAATCTCATGTTTGGTTTTGGAAATGGATGACACCTTGTTATGCTAATCCTTTGCTCTAAGTGTGACTTAAGAGATAGGATTGCATGGATGATGTGGAGCATGATGATCATGAACATGGACGATGATGATGGACATGATGGATCGTCAAGCTCGGTTGTCGGTTTGGAAGGAACCCGGAGATCAAGGCAAAGGTATAACTTGATAGGGTTTTCTTTCGGTGATCAAGACACTATAGAGAGTGTGATCACATTTAGGATAGATAGCCGACTATCAAGAGGGGATGCCGCGACTAATCCTTTGGTGAAGTGCTTCTAGGTCCATTTGACTTGCATATTGCATTTAGACTAGAGAGCACTAACTTCGTTCTTGCCTAATCGATCGCGACATGATAACATACATGATATTGAGATCATCTTCGACGTGTTGACAACTCTTGGCAAGAGACAAAGCAAGGTTGAAGCAAAGGCGACAACAAAATGCTGAAATTCGCAGGAAAGGGCGGCCGGGGCCTTGCCCGACCGGATCTTTGGACCGACGCTGGGTCCTTGACCGGGCGCTTCCGGTCGGGCCGGCTGTCGGTCGAGAACAGAGAGGTCTGCATTCGGGCGTTTTTCAGGACCTTGACCGAACGCTTGGAGGAAGAGTCCGGTCACCTACGGAACCGTCGACCGGACCTTAATACAATTTGTCGGTTGTGGGGCCAAAAGCTCTGTCGTTTCTGACCGGACGCTCTGTCGGGTGTGACCGAACATTGGACCAGACGCGCTGGTGAGTCTGGTCGGTGCGTCCGGTCAACGCGCAGAAAGTGCATGTTTTGCACCAACGGCTATGTTTTTGAGTGGGCTCTATATATACTTGGATGGCCGGTTTCTAGAGCTCTCTCTTGCACATTTGAACACTCTAACTCTATTGTGAGCTTGAGATACTCCACTCCACTCATCTCTTCATCCAAACTTGAATCTTTGGTGAGATTGAGAGTGATAGAAGTGCATTGCATTGTTGATTGCATCTAGAGGCACTTCATCCTTGGAGGAGCTAGCGGGATTTTGTTTCTCTTGGGAATTTGCTTGGTTCCCTAGCGACTTGGACGTTGAGGCGGTGTTGAGCTCGATTGGAGCTTGTTCGAGGCCACACCGGTGGACTTGTGAGGGGTCGTTCCTTACCCCACGGAGATTCATGAAAGGAGCACTAGTGGATTGCTCGTGGCTTGTGAATCCTCTCTAGTGATTGTTTCATTGAGCTCCCGTCGAGATTTGGCACCGGCCATTAAACTTGTGGAACATCTAGTGGGTGTATCGCCACAACAAGGACTAAGCGTCTTGCGGCAAGCACGTGAACCTCGGCGAAAAATCATCTTGTCAATTGTCTTGTGCTCGTTGGAGATTTCTATTGACTTGGTGATTGGCCACAACCTCTACTTTCAAAAACGTGGTATTGTATTCTAGCTCACTTTGCTTTACTTCACTAGTTTACCTTGTGTAGCTTGCTTTAGTAGCATATCCTTGTTTAGCCTCTAGTGGTAGAATTAGCTAGTATAACTTGTTCACCTAGGCTTGACATAGGTAGCTTGAGTGTGATTAGAGATCATAATCTTGTTGTAGTGTTGATTGCATAGGGGGCTTGTTTAGTTACACTTGTAGCACCGCTTTGTTACGCTTTGCCGTTTAAATTACTAACCGGTTGCTCTAGTGTCTTGAAGGAAATTTTAATAGGCTATTCACCCTCCTCTAGCCATTAGGACCTTTCAGTGGGTCCGGCCGGACTGGCGATCCCGCCAAAACGCACCGCACTTCTTCTGGCGGTTGCATGCCGCCATGCATAGGCGGTTCCCGGGGGTGCTTCCTTATTTACCTGCACGAAACCGACCATCCTAGCTACAAATAGATAGTGGATGACTCCATTCAACACACATCACACAAGAGCCTCTCCCGCCACACTTGTATCTCTTTTACTTTTATTGGTTAGTGCTAGGAGCTTGGCAAGGCATCATGTAGAAGATCAAGGTCATCTTGGAGACACTTGGTATGATTAATATAAAGTTCTTATGTTGATCAATGTCATGTTCTTCATCTTGTTCTTGTTCTACTTATCATTATAGTTGTGCTATAGAACTAGAGTATAGTTCCTAATGATATAATCATTGCATATGAACTAGACTATAGTTTCTATGTTATGATTCCATCATATAGAACTTGTGCTTAACCATTCATACAATTTATTCCATGGAGTTTAGATGGCAGTCTGTCGCACCTTCGGGTTTGCCCACATTCTAGCTCGTTGATCCGTAGGGTCAGAGTCCTAGGGGGGTGTGTGTAACAGAACCTCCTAATTACCGGGCCCACACACTTTTTGTCATTGTCCTTAAGACCTTTGGCAATTTGTGCGAGATACACCCGATAACTTAAGAAGCCACGTTGATAACTCATACCGGGATCAACAAAGGAGTAGCTACAACATTACAACATTTGTTACAAAAATATAGATCGAGTGTGGAAGAATAATAACATTAATTTTACAAATAGTGAATAAGTTACACTTGAGTAAACTTAACAATTGCGGAAGCTAGATAGAATTGGAAGATAAACCCGATCATGTCGTGCCCACCGACATAACCTTGGTTAAGCGGCACGAGTCGGTACACAGCAGCAGGGTCAACAAACCCCGATGCGGGAGTACTCAACAAGACTTACCCGACTAAAGAAAAATAGGAGAAGACTTCGGGAATCTTTGGTCTAATAGAAATCAAGGTAAGGCTTAGCAAGAAGCAAGGACTCTTTTTGCGAGAAAAGCTTACTAATAGTGAATCCTTACTTTCCATGCTTTAATCTCAATTTAGTATCTCACCTATTCTAGGTGATCTTACACTATAGCAAACACTTGTAGAAGTTCCATCACTTATTCCATCTCTTCAACTGTTCCATAATTAATCTCAATGTAAGTGGGGTAAACCCCAGAGTCTCCATATCCGAGAAGCACGGCGATTTCGAAATCAATTAACCCAAATTGGGGAGTTCTTTCCACCACGACATATGTAGCACTTAAGCTTGCATATATCAACCCTTTCTTGGATACTCAAAAGCGGAACCGCGTCCTACGCCACCCGAGAATACCGTACACCTCAATCGGGACTTTAACCCACGAGGGTAACATGTACTCCGCCATCTCTCCACTCCCGAGTCTTGCGGTTGTGCGTTTCGATTTGACACCCCCAAGATCGAGGCTTACCGGGTATGTGTCCTGGAACTAGGTCGGCTTGTGATGGGATGACACCCATGACGAGACGTGCCATTGGTCCAACGACCTCGGGCGCAGTTGCGTTCCATAGTCTCGGTTTCACCGGCCTACACGTTTCCGAGTCCTTAATCGACAAGCGGAAATACTACACCGAGACTCCTTTCTCGTGCAAATTACCCGACCGGTCTCAATTTCAAAACCATATCCCCCGTATGGTTCCATCATATAGCATCCTTTCTCATCAAATGCCTCTTCGGGCTATCATAAGGGACTTGTCACATTTTGACTCAAAAGTCTAACTAATATAGCGAGGCTAAGCATTCTAGCATTTTACCAAAACGGCTATCAAGGTAGATATCAAAATAAACAAGGATGGATAATGCATCAATTAGGTTGTCACTCAACTCCTATCACCTAATGCAAAACATAAAGCAAAGGTGATATAAAGCTTTTTGTAAAACACAAGGAAGGTTTAAATGAACCGGGGCTTGCCTGTGTTGCGGGGAAAAAGTCGGTCCGTAGAAAAGTTGTCGAAGTCAAATTTGATGATATCCTTGTTGGCGGATGGATCTTTTAAAACTTGATCATTCTTGAGCCATATCAACATCTTCTCCAAAGCTTCATTAACACGATCCGGCTCACTCTCGTATACTCTACACGTAGATAATGATGCATGCTTTAGCGTGATGGAATGATAAACATGATGCGTGATGATGCATGAAATGATAAATACTTGAGTACAACTTTCCTTCACGATAAAGTTGCAACCCAACAAAACCAACTTGTTGAACTACTCTACAAGATATCATCACCATTGCCTAAGGAGTTCTCAAGGACCATCTGATTGTGTATGGTTTAGGGTTCACAAAACAATCCGAAAGTCTCACAAAACCTAAGTCGGAAATCACTAATCATCTCATTTTCTAATTAAATAAATAAAGCATAATATAGAAAATAATTTAACTTTCTCCAATGGACCCCAAACTTTTTTTCTACAAGTAGACCATCTCATAAAACAGCACCAAATAAAGTTTCATGATTTTTGGATAAATAAAATAATTATTAAAAAATCAAGGAAGATGCATTTTTCAATTAAAATTTGTATTTTTAAATCATGCAAGAACTATTCAAAATCAAAGTTTCAAAATTTTCATGGGTAGATATACTCATGAGAAGGCTACACAAAAATTTTCAGAATTTTAGAAGCTCTATTTAAATTTATATGAAAATAACAAAAACAGATACTATTCATATAAATAGAAATTGGAAAATCAATTGCTAAAAAAAGAAAAAGGCCTCCGGGCCGAAAGTCATTCGGCCCCGGATGAACAGATACTGGACCGGCCTGTATGAGACAGTAAAAGGCAGCCCAATTTCGACTGCCCGAACGAGGATTTGGTAAAATTACAAAAAGAACCCCGAACTTTTATGAAATTATAAATAAGGACAAAACACTATTCACATGAGTCACAAAACTTCTCACCTAGCTCCCTGAGTTTTTCCGGATTTACAAACAGGTCCTCCTCTACTTCTTTTTTCTCCTCTTCCTCTTCTTTCTTCGCCGAGACAGAGCGAGCGAGGGCGGCGCGCGTCGGCGACAGCCGGGCAAGGCGGCGCGGCGGCTTCCCGGCCGACGGCGGCAAGGCACCGAACACGCATTGCGCGTCCACGGGGCGGCTTGCCCCGGCCCAAGCTGGACCGGTCGGCCCAGCCACCCCCGGCGGCGCGGGATCGCCGTGTGGTCGGTCGTCGAGGCGGCCTGACGGCGAACTCGGCGTCGGCGCGGACGAGCAACGGATCTGCGAGAGAGCACCGAGATGGTGCGGGATGGAAGATAGGGGTGAGGCCGTTGTTTCGGCGACGCTCGCGGCCATGGCGGCCATGCGCACGGGCACGGACGCGGCGAGAGAGGAGAGAGCGGAGGGGCATG
This sequence comes from Hyparrhenia diplandra, assembly GCA_015847255.1. Classification (NCBI taxonomy): domain Eukaryota; kingdom Viridiplantae; phylum Streptophyta; class Magnoliopsida; order Poales; family Poaceae; genus Hyparrhenia; species Hyparrhenia diplandra. The sequence goes on along the minus strand of JADLZK010004293.1, from coordinate 18,454 downwards.
GAGAGCGAGTTGAGGGCGTGGGAAACTTCGTCCTCGGCTCCTCCAACCCAACCGCAAGACCTCCCGGCGGGGAGGATGGGGAACGTGGCCATGGCGTCGGCGCTTGAAACCTCCCGGGCGCACGGACGCGCGTCCCTCCCTTTGAGGCATTTCGTCAAACACCGGCGGATGAGAAAGTGGGTCGGTTGGTGCCGTTTTGGGCCATTTACGGGCGAATCTCGACATGGGCCAAGAGGCCAAAATGTTTTCCACTCGATCAATCTACACTTTTCATAACAGGCCCATGATCATTAGCTGCCAGATTAAGAGATAATCATCTCCAAAACTTGCATTGTCAACGACTTCATGATACTTGGAAGCGATTGTCAAAACCTTGTCAAACCAAATCCGATCGATCTCAACTTTTGATATGTTGGTCTTCAAGGCATAAACTCAAATCCGTATTTTTTGGTCCAACTCAAGTTGCTTAACAAAATCTCGAGAACGCGAGGCGTCGATCTGTCGGATACTAATCTCAGACTTAGAAAAATTCTAAGTCCCAAGTTTGACCTTCTCTTTCAATGCAATTTTGCAAATTACTCTCAAAATTTGAACTAAACTCAAAAATTTCCAAAAAGTAACCCCCTTAATTTTTCAAGATCTACAAATTTCATAATTGGAACCTTTTCAAATTCAACCTCTAAATTTGACTTTTTTTGAAATGGGGTCAAAAAATTTGAAATTTGAATTCAAAATTATTTTTAAAATCATGTAAAAACTTGAAAAACATTGTACATGACTTTTGTTCCTCTCAACAAGATCTACAAACTGGTTTTGGAAGTTTTCTCAAATTTTGCATAAATTTTGAAATATTAAAAAGGGGCAAATAGGGTTTGAATGAAATTCAAAATTACTTGAAAATTTTAATCTAAACTTTGAAAACTCAAAACACCAACTTTGTATAACTTTGAAAAATCTACAAAAATGCTTTAATAACCATACCCAAAATCTTGATAAATTTTGAATAAAATAAAAGGGGACAAACTAGGGTTTAGAAACTAGGGTTTCCGACAAGAGGGACGATTTCGAATTTGATTCCTCTCGCGTCTTTTAGACCAACAACTTGACCATGAACTATTACACCTGTCTTTGGCCAAATCCACTTGCTTAAACGGCAATTAACACTGGGTGTTACTGATCCCTTCCTTAAATAAATCTCGTCCCCGAGATTTGGGGTAGAAGATTTTTAAGGGAAACGAAGGCATGTTACCCTTGATCTTTGTCCATAGAATTTCCTTCATTAACTCCCATGAAACATTGTTACTTTGTGAAGAATCCAAAATAGTACTTCTTTGTATGTACGCTTTGTCCAAAGCATTTGCATTCGGATGGGAAATCTTCTCACCGAAGACCCCTCGATCATCCCCATACAAAGCTGTACAAGATAGCTTGTATAAATCTTACTCCAGTTAAATCAATTAGCTACTTGATTCTTAATGCATCTGTCTTCCCTGTGGCAGGCAAAATAACGGAACTATCCTTTGAAGTTGAGCTGCCCAAAATATTTAGCTTTCAATCCAATGTCACTAAACAACTCATAGAAACCTTTGCTGCAAAAGAACACAAAGTACCTCTAGAGAGTTTTACGTTTCTTCGCCTCTAATGACTTGACCAATAGCACTCATAGTCCTACCACCCTTTCTGTTAAGAAGCTATTCCACATACTCAAGGGTTTGCGTCGCAGAGAACTATCCAATCTTCTCCACCAGCTATGATGCGCTCTGTGCTCACGTATTGGGTGACAGGATTCCTGCGACGTGGAGGCGAGTAGCGGGCTGAGGTCATGGGGGGTTCGATATGGTGTAGTGGCAAGAGCTACGGCAAACATGGCACATAAAGAGAGGAAGAAAGAGGGCGAGGTGCGGGAGAGGCACAACAAAAACGCAACACGGAAGCGAGCGCGAGAGGGGCCAGGATGTTCGTGACATTCAGAAAACACGTGGCGGCAAGAGGATGCCACAATGATCCTGATCTTCGGAAATGGTTAAATGTAATCCCTTATCTACCACTTCTTGTAGTTTGTTAATGTTGATGTCGCTGACTTGCTCTTCAAGGGTTACCTTTTCTTGTAACATTCAAGGAACTCACAAAGCAACCGATCCGACATACAAGTCCTCGGTTAGAATATAGATAAATGACCGAGGAAAATCATGGCAAGGGAATGCTTAGTGTAGTTTTGTAATGGATCATGATTAAAAACATTAATCATAACACCACAGTCAAAACCACAACCACGGAGAGAATCCATGTGATAAAGATTAGTGGTAATCAAGGATTTACAAGGGAAAAGATAGCAACCAAAGAAAGTTTCAAAGGCGCGGAGTCAATATGAGGGTGATTTCAAGATCAAAGCCAAGAAAGTTTTAGAGATCAAAGAGAAATTATATCTAAGAAGTCCAACGAGAGACTTGGCATGATTCCACACGGCACAACATAAGCGGGGTCAAAAAACTTACACATAACATTCTAGTTGGACTAAGGTTCGAACAAAGTACACATAGACTTAGCAAAGAAAAACACAAACAACACTCAACATTAACACCATTTTAGATAACATGCGAAACATCATATGTGCATAACATAAATGCCATAAACAACATATGCAATGCAAGGATGCTTGCTAATGATGCAACAAGATGATTATGAACATCCGGAATATGATGATCCTTCCCTTAAAAAGAAATCTAATTCCAAGATTTCAAGATGACAAATCCGTAAGATAAGTAATGGGAAAGGAATTACGTCAAAGATATTGGCTTATAAGAAATTTGCCAAATAACAAAATTTAATATCAAGATTACAATCGGGATCAATAAAAATGATTGCAACCGATAAGGGGTTTTTCAAAATTCGAGGAGGAATACGGATAGGAATTTCCAAAAGAGTTTGCAACGAAGGTGGAAGCACGATAATCGTGAATTATAGTGAAGAGAAGAGCATGTGTGAATGAAAGAAGTCAAAATACGACACATGTATGAGTTGAGAAATCAAGGAGTAGTCCGAAGCTTTTAAATAGAGTTGACATAGCAAGGTGCAAGCTCCCAAAGGCTAGGAACTTATGAAGCAAAGATTATCGAATGGAAGTCCATTAACCAAAACCCGGTATAGGACGAAATTTAGGACAACAACTATAAAGACGAATAGTTATCCGGATGAAGGAAGGAAGTCTCAACATTATCTAGGTACTTCAACATTATATGCATAATATGATGCATGCTCGTCCTACTCGTCTTCACAACGTTAGTCGAGGATATAAGTTAGATATATATATAGGGCAATACTTTTATACATTATTTCTTCCGATGATCTCGGCGAGAATGGTGAAATGGCTCTTAGTAGAACCTTGTCGACGATATTTGACTCTTTTAATTGTTCTTCACAAGAAAAGATGAAAACTTCTCGAAGCCTTTTATTTGATCCATCAAGACATCTTCTCAAAGCCTTCCGGCAAGCATAAGGAAAGATAGAAGATTATTTTTAATTTGTTACTTTCAAAAACTTTTAGATTACAAAATTATTTTTTAAAGTTTTCAAAAAGTAATGTCGTAGGCCGATCCCAAGTATGAGCTCGATACCACTGTAGAACCTCTCTCCTAATTACAGGGCCACACACACCGTCATTGTCCTTAAGACCTTTGGCACTACCGTGCGGAATACACCCGACATAACTTAAGAAGCCCCGTTGATAACTCATACCGGGATCAACAAAGGAGTAGCTACAACATTACAACATTTGTTACAAAAATATAGATCGAGTGTGGAAGAATAATAACATTAATTTTACAAATAGTGAATAAGTTACACTTGAGTAAACTTAACTTAATTCGCGAAGCTAGATAGAATTGGAAGATAAACCCGATCATGTCGCGCCCACCGACATAACCTTGGTTAAACGGACGAAGTCAAGACTCGCAACGAGGTCAACAAACCCCGAAAGTACGGGAGTACTCAACAAGACTTACCCGACTAAAGAAAAATAGGAGAAGACTGAGGAATGCTGGTCTAATAGGAATCAAGGTAAGGCTTAGCAAGAAGCAAGGACTCTTTTTGCAGAAAAGCTTACTAATAGTGAATCCTTACTTTCCATGCTTTAATCTCAATTTAGTATCTCACCTATTCTAGGTGATCTTACACTATAGCAAACACTTGTAGAAGTTCCATCACTTATTCCATCTCTTCACTGTTCCATAATTAATCTCAATGTAAGTGGGGTAAACCGAGTCTCCATATCCGAGAAGCACGGCGATTTAAATCAATTAACCCAATTTGGGGAGTTCTTTCCACCGCGACATATGTAGCACTTAAGCTTGCATATATCAACCCTTTCTTGGATACTCAAACGGAACCGCGTCCTCGCCACCCGAGAATACCGTACACCTCCAATCCGGGACTTTAACCCACGAGGGTAACATGTACTCCCGCCATCTCTCCACTCCCGGTCGGCGGTTATGCGTTTCGATTTGACACCCCAAGATCGAGGCTTACGGAGTATGTGTCCTGAACTAGGGTCGACCGTGATGGGATGACACCCATGACAGACGTGCCATTGGTCCAACGACCTCGAGCGCGGTGCGTTCCATAGTCTCGGTTTCACCGGCCTACACGTTCCGGTCCTTAATCGACAAGCCGGAAATACTACACCGAGACTCCTTTCTCGGTGCAAATTACCCGACCGGTCTCAATTTCAAAACCATATCCCCGTATGGTTCCATCATATAGCATCCTTTCTCATCAAATGCCTCTTCGGGCTATCATAAGGGACTTGTCACATTTTGACTCAAAAGTCTAACTAATATAGCGAGGGCTAAGCATTCTAGCATTTTACCAAAAAACGGCTATCAAGGTAGATATCAAAATAAACAAGGATGGATAATGCATCAATTAGGTTGTCACTCAACTCCTATCACCTAATGCAAAACATAAAGCAAAGGTGATATAAAGCTTTGTAAAACACAAGGAAGGTTTAAATGAGCGGGGCTTGCCTCGTGTTGCGAGGGAAAAAGTCGATTCGTAGAAAAGTTGTCGAAGTCAAATTTGATGATATCCTTGTTGGCGGATGGATCTTTTCGAAAACTTGATCATTGCGAGCCATATCAACATCTTCTCCAAAGCTTCATTAACACGATCCGGCTCACTCTCGTATACTCTACACGTAGATAATGATGCATGCTTTAGCGTGATGGAATGATAAACATGATGCGTGATGATGCATGAAATGATAAATACTTGAGTACAACTTTCCTTCACGATAAAGTTGCAACCCAACAAAACCAACTTGTTGAACTACTCTACAAGATATCATCACCATTGCCTAAGGAGTTCTCAAGGACCATCTGATTGTGTATGGTTTAGGGTTCACAAAACAATCCGAAAGTCTCACAAAACCTAAGTCGGAAATCACTAATCATCTCATTTTCTAATTAAATAAATAAAGCATAATATAGAAAATAATTTAACTTTCTCCAATGGACCCCAAACTTTTTCTACAAGTAGACCATCTCATAAAACAGCACCAAATAAAGTTTCATGATTTTTGGATAAATAAAATAATTATTAAAAATCAAGGAAGATGCATTTTTCAATTAAAATTTGTATTTTTAAATCATGCAAGAACTATTCAAAAATCAAAGTTTCAAAATTTTCATGGGTAGATATACTCATGAGAAGGCTACACAAAAAATTTTCAGAATTTTAGAAGCTCTATTTAAATTTATATGAAAATAACAAAAAAAAGATACTATTCATATAAATAGAAATTGGAAAATCAATTGCTAAAAAGAAAAAGGCCTCCGGGCGAAAGTCATTCGGCCCGGATGAACGATCTTTGGACCGGCTGTATGAACAGATAAAAGGCCGCCCAATTTCGCCCCGCCCGAACCGGGATTTGGTAAAATTACAAAAAGAACCACGAACTTTTATGAAATTATAAATAAGGACAAAACACTATTCACATGAGTCACAAAACTTCTCACCTAGCTCCCCCGGAGTTTCCGATTTACAAACGTGTCCTCCTCTACTTCTTTTTCTCCTCTTCCTCTTCTTTCTTCGAGACAGACGGGCGGGGGCGACGGCGTCGGCGACAACACGCACGGCCGGCGGCGGCGCTTCCCCCCCGACGACGGCAAGAAGGCACCGAGCACGGCCGCGCGCGTCCACGGATCGGCTTGCCCGGCCCAAGCTGGACCGGCTATCGGCCAGGCCAGGCGGCGGCGGCGGCGGACGGCCGATGGTCGCAGCGTGCGGCGGCGCGACGAACTCGGCGTCGCCGACGGACGAGCAACGGATGCGAGAGAGCACCGAGATGGTGCGGGATGGAAGATAGGGGTGAGGCCGCTGTTCGGGCGACGCCGGCCATGGCGGCCATGCGCACGGCACGGACGCGGGAAGAGAGGAGAGAGCAGAGGGGCATGGAGAGCGGAAGCCGAGGGCGTGGGAAACTGCCTCGGCTCCTCCAACCCGGCCGCAAGACCCCTACGCGGAGGGATGGGGAACATGGCCATGGCGTCGGCGCTGAAACCTCCGGCGCGGGACGCCGCCGTCCCTCCCTTTGAGGCATTTCGTCAAACACCGGCGGATGAGAAAGTGGGTCTGTTGTGGTGCCGTTTTGGGCCATTTCGGGCGAATCTCGACATGGGCCAAGAGGCCAAAATGTTTTCCACTGATCAATCTACACTTTTCATAACAGGCCCATGATCATTAGTCGCCAGATTAAGAGATAATCATCTCCAAAACTTGCATTGTCAACGACTTCATGATACTTGGAAACGATTGTCAAAACCTTGTCAAACCAAATCCGATCGATCTCAACTTTTGATATGTTGGTCTTCAAGGCATAAACTCAAATCCGTATTTTTGGTCCAACTCAAGTTGCTTAACAAAATCTCGAGAACGAGAGACGTCGATCCTGTCGGATACTAATCTCGAGACTTAGAAAAATTCTAAGTCCCAAGTTTGACCTTCTCTTTCAATCTGAATTTTGCAAATTACTCTCAAAATTTGAACTAAACTCAAAAAAATTTCCAAAAAAGTAACCCCCTTAATTTTTCAAGATCTACAAATTTCATAATTGGAACCTTTTTCAAATTCAACCTCTAAATTTGACTTTTTGAAATGGGGTCAAAGAATTTGAAATTTGAATTCAAAATTATTTTTAAAATCATGTAAAAACTTGAAAAACATTGTACATGACTTTTGTTCCTCTCAACAAGATCTACAAACTGGTTTTGGAAGTTTTCTCAAATTTTGCATAAATTTTGAAATATTAAAAAGGGGCAAATAGGGTTTGAATGAAATTCAAAATTACTTGAAAATTTTAATCTAAACTTTGAAAACTCAAAACACCAACTTTGTATAACTTTGAAAAATCTACAAAAATGCTTTAATAACCATACCCAAAATCTTGATAAATTTTGAATAAAATAAAAAAGGGGACAAACTAGGGTTTAGAAACTAGGGTTTCGACAAGAGGGACAGCTTTCGAATTTGATTCCTCTACGTCTTTTCGACCAACAACTTGACCATGAACTATTACACTGTCTTTGGCCAAATCCACCGCTTAGCGGCAATTAACACCCGGGTTATTACGAAGTGGGGTAGTTCCTTAGTACACACGGGCATGGAGCCCGGTGCACCTGAGCCTTCGGGATATGCCGGTACCCTAAGGTAGTGAGGTAGGCGGCAGGTGGTGATAGCCCTGTCCGTCCCTAGCGCTCCACCACGTCCGGGTATTGAGTAGGAGTTACGAAAGTGTCTCTACCGGGTGACCACCACTGCGGGCATCTCCCCGCCCATCTAGCTCTGTCCGTATATCTTGTATGATCATTAACTTGTTCTTTGCATTACTATATAGGATATGCCTGCTCCAGCTTAGGTTATTCTTTTATTCTTTATTCTCTTTGAGATTGCTCGAGTGTGTGTGTCAAGTTATCCTTACCTATTCTTATTCCATCCCGATTCACGAACCTTGGTCTATTATACAATCATGTTATCTTGTCCATGTTCCTATTAGAGACTTTTTACACCTCACGATGCCACCGAATACTTCGGGTGAAAGCTACGACAACATTTTCGTGCGCTTGCAGAACTATTTCTATTTGCGTTAAGAAACGCCAACAACGACGTTGCTGAAGCTGCCACCACCGGCTCTAGAGATGTGGAGCAAGGTTTTCACCAGGAGGATAGGGTCGCCCTTAGTCATAGGGAGACAAAGGCGACGCCTTCAAGAAGGTCAATGGCGCCGGAAGGCGTCGTCGTCGATCACACAACAGGATGTGCAAGGTTTTCACCTAGGTGCCCAACCCATGAACTATGGCCTGACCCACAGAAATAGGGGACGAACCCCACGCTCACCTGACCGAAGCTGGCCGGAGACGCCGGATTTTAGCCGGATCGGGCGCGTGACGCAGGGGCGCGACGCGAGGAGGCGAAGCTCGCATGACGTCATCGACATTCGCCGGCAGCCCCAAGTTCAAAGCCCTGTTCGCCGGCCTCCTGGCGGCCCCCAACACGCCCATGACTCCACGGCCGGGTCGCCGTCGTTGCCCACCCCGCGCCAAATAGCGCCATCCCCACACCAACCGGTGAGGAGGGCACGGACTCGGCGGGGGAGCACAGTCCGCCATGAGCCGCTGGAACGAGGCCCGTCGGCCGCCCGACCACCATTGAAGCCCGACGGAGTTGGCGAGGGCTACCGGGCCGCGTACAAAGGACGCCATCGGCCGAGAAGTCGCGGCGACCACCGTCCACCGCACGGAGGAGACGGATCGGGGCGAGGAACGCCAGATCCGACCCGGAACGTTGATCCGAGCCCCCATGGGCTTCTACCTCGCTGGCCTACCGTCCTGTAGCCGGAGATGGAACAGGGGAGGGGAGGGGTGGAGAGCCGTGGCTGCGGGGCGAGAGCCGCGCCGCCGTCATCACAAAGGGCAGCGCGCTCCCGGCGACCCTCTCGGGCGGCGGCAAGGGGCGGAGGTGGGGAGGGGGCACGGTGGCGGCGGCGGCGGTTCCGCCCGTGCCGCCCGAGAGGAGCGGCGCTCACAAACCACTATGAAACACATGCTTTTAATAATCGCAAACAACTTCTAAGTAAAAACAACTTTGCCGGAATCTTAGCACTTGTAACGCACATCCATAACGAGGCAATTTTGACAAAAAATAACCGTGAATAGCCTTGATATGCATGAAATTATGGTCATTTCCCTAAATTTCCACAGCGACATAACTATATATGATGCAATCATATATGCTAGTCGTTCAATTGACGCGAGAAGTGAATTTCAGAATTGGTCATGTGAACTGTAAGTTTTAGGCGCATGAAGGTGGATTGTACATATTAAACCTCGAATAGGAAATTTGAAACATTAAGTTTTAATGATTGCCAATATATGACAAGCAGGGAAGAATCATAAAAATCCCATTCTCTCATTTCTTCACAAAATAAGTACATATATACATTTGACCGCAGTTGATTATTTTGAATCACCATGTGACAACACGGACACACCAAAAAAAGGTGTCCAAATTATTATAGGCAGGCATTCAAACCATTCTACTACTGTGCTCTCCCTCACTGACTAGTGGGCCCCGGGGAGAATGGGCGCTCCCTGTTGGCGACGGTTTCTGTCAGTGGCCAAGTATTCACAAGTCACACCGTTCTCATGAACCCTGCACTGACTGACACCCGGTCCCGACACCATTGCTGCCCCACTGTCAGTGAGTAATTCTACAAGTCACAGCGTCGGTAATTGTCGCCGGCCGGCTTCTGCGTGACGACGTCGAAGGGCTGCAAGAGACAACACGCGCTGTGGGCTGTGGCTAGGGCTTTCCATCTCTATATTTCCTGCCGTGGCCGGGACCAGCAGGAGATCGTCCGCACGCAAACCCACCACACTGCCCGCTGTCGTCGGAAGGCTCACGAGTCCCGCGCGCGGGCGGCGGGCACCCCAGCACCATCATCACTGACGAAGACGACGAGAGAGCTAACCATGGCGCAGGTGAGCATCGTGACGGCGGCGAGGAGGAGCTGCGGCAGGCGGACGCGCTGCTGAACCCTGACGCCAGGGAGTTCCTCCCGTGGTGGCGCCTCGGGGGCAGCAGGAAGCAGCTCTCCGTCGACGCTCCAGAGTTCATCCCGACCACCCTGGGGAAAGTGGCGGCCGCCGCCGCCGCCTGTGGTGTGGTGATAGCACCCCAAACAAGGCCGGCACGGGGAGAGCAGCCTCGGTAAGCTCGCGTCGTTGATCGCGCCTTCGTTTCTCAATGGCTTCGATCTGCTTTTGGTGCTTGCAATGACTGGTTGTTGCTGTTTCTTCACCTTCCTTCCTTGCTGCTTTCGTTCTTCTGCGTGCTGATTAATTCGATCATATTCTGGGTCGATCATATTCATATCGCTCTTCCAATCCGATCGGAATCGATCGGTAAAAAGAGACGCAATTGTTTCAGATCGGGTGATTCAGATTCGATCAGGCCCGTACGTCGTTCTTAGCTATAGTAGCGTGCAGCGGACACGTACATTACATATATAGCGGCAGAATTCAAGGAGCTCTTTGTTGCTCCTGGCCAGCTGCTTGATGTCCCTATTATTTTTCTTTTCTAGGGCAGTAGCAGTACTGCAGTAGTGCTACACTTGTTTCGTTCTATGGAGGAAAATCTTTAGGGTTTCCCTTTCGCACGAAAGCTAAGGTAGGTTGGGCTTGGGCACAAAGATGCTCTTGGCTGTTGCATCTCTGATGCATTTTGTCTGGTTAGATTGTTTCTGTAGCTCTGTCTGAAATTATTACTTTGTGCTTAGTTCTGACACTGATTAATTTGCTGATCCACATATTTTCTATAATTCTATTGAGACTCATGATCTGTGAATTCTGTCCAACATCTATAGTACATACCAGAGAGCAGGAATATTCAGCCAGGCCAGACACTCCAGAAACCTCCGGCACAAAAGCAAGGTAGCGCACAAGGGTCAGTCCTCAGACCCGCTCCCTGAAAAATGGAAGATATATATATGCCAAGTTCCACTGTCCAGCCGCAGCCACACTCAATTCTGCTGATCCTCTCTGACTTAAGTGCATTGGACATCAATGTTTCTATCCGTTCCACCATTTCAAGAGAAACCACCACCTTGTCAAAAAATAATACCCCTACCTTCATCAGAAAGCCCCTTAGATATGTTCTATCCCTCTCCATATTATATAATTTAACTTATTGTGGTTCTGGGAAGCACTCTACTTGCTGTACAATTCCACGAGTTACGCTAGAAACTCTTTGGTTCCACACAGAGCAATATTCTCTTGGCTTATTTGATTTTAATTTCTTGTGAGTTTCTCTCCTCATGAGAGCAGGTTATTCATACATACCGCCTATTAGTGGCAGAGAGGGTTCATAAAACTGAACATCCCAATTGGGAGGGATTCTCTCAGTGGGTTTTTGTAATGGGGTGCAGATCAGTGATACCGGTATTTGTTGGGTTGGGGGTAGTGTGTTGAATTTGTATATACTACAATTCTTAGCTCACAAAACCTATAGTTTGTTCTCTATTACAATATTAGACATTTCTCACTTATGTTAACTACGGAAACTCAGCCAATATTTTTGTTACTTGATTGAGTGTAATTGTTGAGTTCATCAACTTTGGTGGTAAACTGTATGAGTATATGCTGCCCATTCATCTAGGGCTAGAACTCAAGGGTCATCTTTTCTTGAGAGAGACACCTGCTTGATGACTGCTTGTATTAATTTGACAGGGTAGGCAGAGGCTGCTATTATGAGGAACTTGCATTTTCTGAGTGCATATACTAGCTTCCAGATTTTGGACCACACTCAATATATACTAGGAATTATGTCCAGTGTTGAATAGTAGTAGTATTGCTTTTGGCATATATGTCTTCGAGTTCAGTTCTTATCTTCTTAATTAAAAACGAATTCTGCAGTCCCAATCAGTTCCAAATTGTGTGCTCCTTAGTTATGTGGAATTCATTATTATCGCATAGGATGGTCTTGTGATATATATACCAATCTAGCAAGATATATACATCTTCTGTCGCCTTTTATCGAATGCTTCTTTATCTGATGTGATCATTAATTATATTTTTTTTTACAGAGGAGACCTGTAAACAATAGTCGGCAAGATGCACAATACTCAAGGAATGCATTTTTCAAGTCTCAAAGGTCTCAGTGGGATGAAGCTGTGAAAAGAACAATCTTTGTCCAATATATTGATCACATTGTAAGTCTAGTAGCAAGTTGAGTACTATAAATATTATATAATTATAAATGGTATACTTTAAGTCAATTTAATATATTTTTTCATTCTTGTCTTTGTGGTTCAGGTCACTGAGGAAATGCTGGCTGGTATATTTCGGATCTTTGGGACTGTATGTCCTTTTCAGCTATATGTTGTTTCTTTCATATGTTTAATGATTAAAATATTAGATTGTATGCATATTCTGATCTGTTGCAATGTGCTACATATATATATAGGTATAACTTTCCCTGCATGTTATCATCTCAAGTTGCTTTGTATAATAAATCGATCGAGTTAAGATTTGTTTGTCAGTTTTTTAGAGTTATGTTGTTTGGAATTGGAATATGAATGCATATATAAGTACATATATAGTAGCACACATGCTGCTTTTTTTCTACATATATAACAAATAGATAGATGTTAAGTATCTGGTGCCATGGGAATTAGTACAAAAAGATCTGAATCCACTATCAAATTGATTTTTTGATCAACAAGCATTGTTCTATGAGACGACATATAGATAACGAAATCTTACCATGCATCATGTTTTGTATAAGATCCTATATTGGCCTATTTGATCAGATTTCTATAGCTTATTTACTTAATACTAAGTTACTTTATAAAGCATTTTAATTTATGCTCAGGTATGTTAGCTAATTAAGTACTTCATTTTATATTGTGCTTGAATACTGATGATCATGATATAGGTGTTTCGTGGTGGTGGAAGGGGGCCAGGGGCGGGGGTGGGGGTTGTTGCATTCAACAGAGTAGTTGACCTATGATTTACAGATGAAAGGGTTCTTCTTGTCGTATGTCCAATACACAATTATATTTGAAAAATACAATTATTTTATTTGCATGGAAGCATCAAGTTATAATCTTAGAAATATTTGGATTGCAGATGCATGCATTCAATGCACTTTTGTCAGATGGCACATTTCTGCATAATTTGATCTAACTCAAACTTTACAAGGCCAAAAGTGGATAATCCAGAAGAGGGCATAGCCGTTATACAAGACACGACAACAACATTGATGTGAACCAATATATTTGTTGTGTGCCATACATATGTAGTGAACAAGAACCAGATCGGATGAAACACATTAAAAATTAATCCTTTTTGTATTATTTCATGATTGTGTCATATGTGTCTGAGTGTGTCGATTTGGTCCATTGTAGTTAAATTGTATCTAGGAAGATTGCAGAGGGCAGGAAATGCATATGCTCCATATATTATAGAATTACCAATTCTACAACTTTTCATATAAAGTGGGTTTATTATGTACGTAGTCCATAACTCGCATTGATCTAGAGCTTTTGTAATAATGCTAATGCTAATATAGCATTGCATATTAATGATGTTTTGCTCTGTCTGGTATGACTAGTAGGTTTTGCAAAGTGAAAATTTTAAACAAAGATGAATCAAAGTGAAAACTAAAGGATTTGGTCAAAAAAAGGTGAAAACGTAACTAAAGGATATACAAATTCAGTTTGTTATAACATATGGTTAACTTGTGAGACTCCACACGCTGCACATATATTACACATGCCTTTAAAATGTTTTCCAATGCACTTTACTGCCCATCACTTGCACTAAAATTCTGCTAGGAGTTGTTTATGATGCTTCTTAGTTCCATGGTATCAAAGGAAGCCACCGAATACTATTTTAAGAAAGAAAATTAATACACAATCAGTATTATTATTGAGCACACAAAAGTTGAATAATATGGAGAATTTGTGAATTGCCATGACCATCTCATATATAACACAATACTGTACATGTGTGCCAACAGGTGGTGGATTGCCGCATTTGTGGACACCCCACTTCTGGTGATGGTCTCAGGTTTGCATTTATAGAGCTTCAACATGAGGGTTAGTTACCCATTTCTGATTCAAATTTTGTCATAATTTGGCATCATAAAAAAGAATGAATCTTTGGTTAGCACAAACAATTCATTTGTAAAGCAAAATCCGGAAGTCATAATGTTTCAAAACGTTTCAGATGAAGCACTTGCTTCATTATGTCTTGATGGAGCCATTATTGGCTTAACTGCTGTGAGCGTTTCACGCTCAAGGACTGCAATCTGCCCTATTAACCCCAAGTTCCTCCCACAGGTTAGTCATAAGGTTTTATTGCCAAGCTTCGATTTACACCCTAAAGATGTTGTAACGCCTAACAATGTACTACATACTGATGTTAGTTGTTTTAATCTTCTGTATGTACAGTCTGAAGCTGAATGGGAGACATGCTTGAGGACTATATATTGCACCAATATCAGCAAAATTGTATGTCTGCTAAATTTTCATTAGTTTCACCTAAATTTGGATTCATAGGCCCATTATCTTTTCTTCACTTCTTATTTTTGCTTATTCCTTGTTCATTTTTACAGGTGACAAGTAGTAATCTGAAAGCTTTTTGTGAAGCGTACTTTGGCAAGGCACAACAATCTAGCAAATCATTTTTGTTGATTATGCAAATGCCACTTACCCTTTCTGTGTTTTATATTCAAGACATATAAATTATTTAGCATCTTTATGTCAATGCATCACAGGTTTGCCGCTTTAAGCTTCTGGATAATGGAGAGCGCTCCACAAATATAGCTTTTATTGAGTTTACTGAGGTACCTAATAGTTAATAAACTTTTTTTTCTGCACCGAATTTAGTTTGATGAATTGATGGCAATGGAACAACCTACATGACTTATGGGTTTCTGTTTGTATTCTTTATTACTCGGCTATATGCTCTTTGTGCTCACATTTGGTGAGCTAGTATCTATGATTATGTATGGATCCTCTTAGAAATTTTTATACTCATCATAATATGAGATTAATAAAGATATACTTGATGTTAGTTTATTACCATCCACACCTCCGACCCATTAAAACTCGCAGATATAAATGATTTCCTTCCTGAGTCATTGGTTTCTCTACATGCATATATGTAAGACTAATTAGCGTTGGTGTTAGAGGTTGATGATTTGCTACATGTGATTTAACTACAGGTTGATGGTGCTATTGCTGCTCTTATGTCTGGCGGCGTTTATGCGGATGGCATTCCTATCAGGTTTGGTGCTACCTTTTATGTTTTTGATTTGTGTTTCTCCTTAGGGACACATTCACTGCTATTCATTTGTGTGCTAGACTACTGATTTGTTGTTGTGTGCTTGTGCTACTTTCCTGGTTTGTAGGATGTGTCCCTCCAAGAGCCCGATAAGGACCTATTGCTTTGGGAGCCCAACTGTGCTGGAAGGGTCATTAGCAGATACTAGTAGCTAATAATAAAGCAGGAGTGCACATGGAAATTGTCACCAGAGAGTGGCATTTATATATAGTAGTGCCACCATGGTGTCATGATCCGGCAATATACATATATCTACTCATATAGTGTTGCATGCATGTGTGGTTGACTCAAGAGTCATATGTACACTATTTAGACTTTGGTTTTAACTTAATGCCCCAAAAGAGTAACGACATTTCAGAACAGTATCAAACTATAGTACAACATGTAACTAAGCAAGTTCGCCTAACCATTGTTTTAAATGGTGAGCTACTATAGTGTTGCTATAGCAGATCGATCCATGCTGCCGCTATATGACCACCGGAGATGAAAGTGCAGCCTATAGTGGGTGCTAGCAGGCTATAACGCCACCATTAGTGGTTTTTGAGATGGTGTCGTTAAACCCTACATAACTAAAAAAATATCTTGTGAGAGCATGGAAGCAACAAATATTATCTTGCTTCACAAAGCCTTCTAACCATGACATATATCCAATCGAACCACAACTTAGCAATTTCAAGAAATTATTAAAATAGAGAGAAAGACAACAATATGAAAGCATTCACCGTGGCAGCAATAAAATACCAAGGAAAAT
This sequence comes from Hyparrhenia diplandra, assembly GCA_015847255.1. NCBI lineage: Eukaryota > Viridiplantae > Streptophyta > Magnoliopsida > Poales > Poaceae > Hyparrhenia > Hyparrhenia diplandra. Next base: position 2,305 of record JADLZK010004293.1, on the reverse strand, counting down.
TCCTAACCCGACAAGAAAAATGATCTTTGACGTCCAGTTGTCAAGCAAAACCCATCAAGGGTAGAGCAAAAATCAAACTCAATTTCCACAGTAGCTAGGCCTCATGAACTAGTTCCTTGGCATGGTTTGGCCTCCATGAAACTTAGGGCAACCTCAAATTTGCTAAATTAGCGGGATATAACCGATGGCGGGTGAATAAATGGGCCTCGGGTACTCAATAAGGCCATAACTGGATCCCCAATATAGAAGTGGACTAGGATGACTGGATGAGAGAGGATCCGACCCGAGGGTGCCCCCCCATCAACTAATAACACAAAGGTTTAGACCTGACAGGCATGTAAAAAGCATTCGATATATATATATGATTATAATTGGCCATTAGGCAACATAATCACTATTATGTAAGAGAGTGATCTGCATGTAACTTTATGAAAACATCATGTGTCTAGCACACTCTCCTTAGGTGCTCCTTGCTCTGCCTAATCTTGCAATGGTCCTCCTTTGATCCCACAGACATTAAGAAGATGGCCCCGCGAAGGTAGATGTCGATTGTTTATGGTTGTTGTTGTCGTTTGGGTCGTTGTTGGTTTGGTTTTACGGTTGTGAGGTGGTGGCAAAGGCAAAGCAAGGCGAGGGTTTGTCATTTGAAGCGGGGTTGGTGGATGAGTTACTGTGTATATGGCCTATGAAGGGTTGAAGTGAAATTTCCGGGTTTGATAGTGTTGATGTAGATTTGTGTACCTTGAAATGGTGGTTTGGAGGTTGGTAGGTATTCCATAGTTTATGGGTGTGTATTGGTAGTTTGGGTTAGGTGGTCGGACGGGTGGCCTTGCATGTGGTTTACTCATTTTAGAGTTGAGCTTAATTGGGAGTCTTGGAATTCCTTTCCCAGCGAAACAGATGCACTATTTGGTTGTGTGGCCCTTGCCCGCACCACAAAATGGCGATAGATTTTTATGGGTCTTTAGGTGGCTCGATTTGCGAGTTCCTTCTAGCAAAAGTTGCTCTTTGTTGACCGAGGGCTCCCGACCTTTGTGATTTGCTATTGTTTTTGTCCTAGCAGAGGTGTGTTGTCTCTAGCATTGACACTAATTAGTTCTTCATGAGGTTATGGGAGTCTTAGCGCCAATCTCGGTGGAGGTCAAGGTTGGGATCTTTTGTGCCTCGCCATCCCAAAATTTGCATCTAGTGTGTAGTACTATTTCATCACCTCATGTGGCTCTGTGAGGGTGTTGCCATAGGCTTCCTTTCTGAGAGTAACACAGTCCCAACCTTAAATCATTTAATACTACAAGGACGACAACCTCATCGTTATGTTTGGAGTGCAAGCCTTTAGCTAAATGAACCTTCACCAATAATCCCGCAAGGGTTCCCTTTAATTCTCCCCGTTTTGCGGCTAAATAGGTCCATTGGGTGATTGGGGGCCATGTTGACACCTTTGAAACTTAGAGCAGAGCTTCCCATGAAGTTCTCCCTAGGATAGGATGGAGCCAAGTCAGAGGTTGGTATACTAGCTCTATGTTATATGTGGCAATTGATATTTCTTACACGATCCCAATTAGGAAGGCGAAAGAAATATATATGGGATATCTATCTAATCATATTAGCTTGGATATGGGATTAACCTCATGATCCAACAAAACGGAGTTAGGCGGTATTAGTAGTGGGATGTAAACTTAGCATCACTATCCATAGTGGAGTTAATCTCACCAGGATATGTACTCAAGGTATACCACTCATTTCTAAGCATTACCTATACACTAGTCTGTCACCCTAGCAATAATGCTCAAAGAAATGTGGGGCATGGTATTTGTTGATAGGCCTTGATAAAAGAATGAACATGATATCTACAAGCGCACAGATAGAAATACCAATTGTAGCACTTCACCGGGAGTAATCCAGGTATCGTATTTATATTTTACCACAAGGAAGGGAGTCTAAGAAAAATAGAGAGAAAAGATATCTAATGATTTATATTGTGATTTATTTATGAGATCCACCTTACAAAGAGTGTAATGCAGTAGTAGCCATATGCATCTAACATTACTCAACAGGATAAGTCACGGGATAAAGATAAATATATAAATGATAAATACCCAAGTCTAAGATCATCATATACCACTAGTATCATACGAGCTATTAACATGTTATAGAAAGAATAGAATGAATATTCCTAAGATACTCCTAATCATATATGTCAAATGAATACTATAATTAGTGCAATACATCTAGCTATCATGGCAAGGTTGATTACTTCTACACATGGCAAGCATTACCAATAACAACCAAGGACGAAACATGATCA